>JAOUQZ010000051.1:13136391-13149136 GCA_028564935.1 Neosilurus hyrtlii
TCCACACAGAAACGCCCGAGCTGGGAATCGAACCCAGGACCTTCTTGCTGTGAGGCGGACGTGCTAACCACTATGCCGCTCTATTATTATTATTATTATTATTATTATTATTATTATAATAATACAAGCAATGGAATATGATGTGTCTCTAAGCAAAAGGTAATTGGAGTTTTTACGAATAATTTATAGAATTATTCTCATTTATTCTTATATTATTTATAAAAGTATTCTATTATGCAATTCTGTTTAAGTGATGTCCACAAATATCATTACTGTAATCATGTGTACTTGGTGCAAGAAAGTTTCGTTTCCCTCTCTCAGTCTCTCTCTCTTATTATTAAACACATTCTTTTTATTAGAGAGAGCGAGTGAGAGAGAGAGAGACAGAGAGATAGGAAAGATGGGTTTGGCCTGGGGGGCCCATTAAGCTTTATAAATGGTCAATAATGCCCGCCCCACTTCAGCCTTTACACATGACTGACAGATGTAAAATAAAGCTACATGACTCCAGGGAATAAGTTATTGACTCATGCTTAAGGGAAAGAAGCTGTTGAACAGCCAAATTAATTTTCCACAAGCCTCTTAAGTTCAACGGTGAATCTACATTATCATCAAAGCGGATATGTTCTGGTTAACCCTGGCCTCTCAATATCTCCTCCCAAAGAGCTACAAGTTCCTCCAACTCTCACTCTACACTATAAAATGCCAGTATACTGTTTGATGTCTTGTTCTTGATAGTCAGACGCCAAAGTCACTTAAAATATGAAAATAAATGAAAGTAAATTTTACACATGGGATTCACCAAAATGCGGAAAACTGAAGATTAATCTGATATAAAATGTACTCACACTATATAGAAATAGAAAGGAATACATCTATGAATTCAACAAATTAAATGGTAATAATTAATATTAAATTTAATGATATACTGTGGAATGCTGAGATCACAGAAAATATGAAATCTGTGAATTTACAATATTCACTGTGTGCGATGATTCCAGTCAAAATTCAATTCGATTCATGATTCTGGCTTAAGAGTTTGATTCATTTAAATTATCAGAATATATTTTAAGAAAAATTTTAAATAAAAAACTTCTTTTTAGCTTCTGAATCAAAAACTATGCACAACAATATGGCTCATAATGCTTGTTGGTCTTATTGATCACTATTATTCACTATATAGACGAATGCTATAATGTGTATAATGGTGATGGTATAATGGTGTATAACCATGTATAATGGTGATGGTTCTTCATTTAAAAAAATGTGACAGTGTACTCCCTTTTTTTATTTTAATGAAATGTCTTGCACAGATGTTGACCTCTGGTATTCAAACATTGTAGCTGCATTACAAGAACAATGTAAATTGTAATAATTAAATATCTAATGAATTTTAATTGAATATCTAATGAATATCTAATGAAGTTTTATCATGCAGAAACATTGATGGCTCAAGAACTTTTGTGTGTGTTGAATCTTTTTTGCAATAAAATATTGCTCCTGGGTTATTCAATGTCAATTAAGATTGCCGCTTGTCTCAAATTTTGTTTTTTATCGGTAAAAGATAAATATATTTGTTGCTTATTAGGTCTAAAGTTTGTACAATATTTTGGCTGAATCCTGACATCACATTTCTTGTCTTATCTTGTTGATGCCTATTTGATAAATTAAATTATTAAATCTTTACTTAAAGAGCGGGTTTTTTTTTTAAATATTTAAATAATTTAATGGAAATTAATTTATTTCCTTATTTAACAATGATAAAAATAGACAAAATTCCTCTTCAGTTGATTTTGTTTTATTCTTTGGTTTTATCTTCAGTTATTTTGTGCAAGTTTAGATTGTTGATTTGAAATAGCAAGCCTTCCCAATTTTTTTACCATATAGCATGGCTCATGGTTAAAATTTTCAGACTTAAAGACTTTAAAAATTAAAGTGACCCATCAGCATGATTCTATCAGTAATTATCAATAGTTAGTAAACACTTTGGTAAATATCTAGTGAGTGAATACCTCTAGTATGACACCTGTTGGTGACCCACTTTTGAATCCCGGTAATTTCTGTTTGCAGACATTTTTATTTGTTATCAAGCCGAAAATTTTGCACCTTACATTTGCTCATTAGTCATAGTTTGATGTCATTGGAGTGACTTTTCATCTAGCCATCCTCTTCCATATTCCATTTCCTCCTTTTGATTCATCCTGGTGACAAAAGTCCTCCTACACATGCTGTATAACAAGCTGTGATCACTTTTACAAAGCTACACCGGAGCTGTCAGAGCTAATCTCTTTATATTGACGTTCTAACATTCTAATTGTTGGGATATTGCAGTTGTGCCTATTTCCAGCTTCTTCTTGTACTTTTGGGCATTGAACTTGAACAGCAAAACTGTTAAATGAACTAGTGATGCAAAACAGTCTAGCAAGGTGTATATCTAGGATGGGGGTGTCCATTTTTTTATTGTCTTCAGACTGAGAGCTAATTTTAATAAGTTTGAGGCCAGAGTTTTTCCAAACAGCAGAAATCTGGCCTATTTTTAAATGATAGATTTTACCAGCTGCCTGAAACAAAACAGGTCTATATATACAGACATATCTTTATCCTGACTACAGGTTACAAGGTGCAGCTTTACAAACCATATCATGTTTAATTCCCTGAAACCTTTGGCTGATCCCCACACTAGTGTCTCAGAGACATAGTCTATATTTCCAGTCATATATATGTAAGAGGGAAGACTGTATCTTCAGCTACCTAAACTCTAGATAAAGGCCTGCTAGGGACAGCGCAGCTGGTATCACCCTCCCAAGGTTGGGTGCATATGGACTCAGTTACACACAATTTTTTTTGGTTGGTCTGTCTCTGAGGGAACAGCCAAAAGGGACATTGTCAAAGGCTAAATTGTATCCCATATCATTCTTTTCTTCCCCGATACCTGGATCTTTTGAGGAAACTTCATCATGGCATGTCTAACTAAATGAATGCAGTCACAGCAGTTAGGGAAGCAAACACGAATCTACAATCTGAATAGCTCTAATGATATCCACACAAAGCTATCACTTTTCAAAAAATCTGTCTTCTGCTTTTCTTTTTTCCCCCCCTCAGAAAGTCAGACTAGCTCATCTTGCCCGCAGGTAAGAAAGCACCCAGCCCCGTGCCTGGTGGGGTTGCTGTGAGCCGAGCAGGTTTGAAGTATGTGATTGGCACACCCCTAACTGTTACCAGTCCGCTGTTTCACTCTTTGTTGACACTCACATGAATAAGCAACACATCAGAGACGTCCTCCATGCAGACCTGGAACGGCGCTCTCGCTAACTTCAATCTTCTTTAATTTTGCAGATAAAATCAAAGAGGTTCATTTTCGCCTTTCTGTCTGAAGCAGGGAGCTGGAGCAGGTGGTAAAAAGAAAATCAATCTGGTCTAAGTGAGAGATCAAACTCAGTATGTCCGATCAAATTCCAGTGACAGCATCTTCATTAAGGCAAATGAATCCCTTCCCCCATATAGTGAAAGGTCATACATTATTTTGCAATGCCTTCCTGATTGTGTGCACTAAAGCAGAAATCTTAGTAACTCTTGTACTAAACAATATCTTTCATTCAACCGCTTAATCCTAATTAGGGTCACGAGGAGGCTGGCACCCAACTCAGCCGACTCTGGGCGAGGGCAGAGTACACCTTGGACAACACGCCAGGCCATAAACATGTTGCAATGCAGCCTACTCTTGACGAAAGTCAGCAATGGTTTTTTTGCGTGCCTCTCACCATAGACAGTGAGAGACATGGCTGGCCTTTGATAAGGCAGTTAGCTGCACTGGGGGGACAGCAGTGACATTACGTTGATAGTGGGGCTCAAACCCACAACATTGCATTTAAATTACCTTTAACTGCTTAAAGCTGCTGGAACTGTTAGCAGATCAAGACTTAAATTTCACATTCCTGTAACTATTCTCGTTTTCTGTTGGTGTCACTGTTCCTGAATAACATGTATGTATGGATCAGTAACTGAGCTATAAGATAACATTTTATGGAAACCAATAAGATGAATCAGATGAGTTTGTTAGGTTTAAGATAAAAAATAAAGCTGTAATGTAGCATTGCCTGTTTGTCTAATGTCTGTTTTATGGTCAAAAGTGATGTAATGTCCTTTATTCTAAATGATGTTGTCCTAATATTGCAAAAAAAGTCACCATACTGAGCCACATATTTGCACTTTAATCCTATGTTTTCTCTGTGGGTCATAAATTGTCTTAAACAAGGGTTTTTAGATTCAATGAGGCATTGCTTTTCACATCCATAATTCCTCTCACTTAAACCTGAATCAGAATTACCACAGGACAATATCAGTGGTCACAATGGAGCACTTCAAATGTGGACTGAGGTTTCATTTCACGGAGAACAGTTATATCAAGTATTCTTTACTGCATAGAAGATGAAGGCATTCTTTATTATCTGCCCCTTTTCAAGCCTGATGAAGTAGTTTGGAAATGTCGCTGAGTTCCAGTAACAGTCTAAGGAGGCTGCATTGCAAGCTACGAGCTCAATACAATATGAATTATTACTTTTTCGTGTGTGTGCGGGTGTGTGTGTGTGTGTGTGTGTGTGTGTGTCTTTGGAAAGGTTGAGTAAATTGGGATGAAGGAAGGCCTTGACGGAGAGATGTGGCATTAGCCTGAGGGCTCACAGCACAGTGAGGATAGTTAGCTCACAACATACCAGCATCATTAGCGCCACGGCTGGGCCACTGCAGTCACACATACTAACAGCAAACTCAAAATCCTCTACAATCCCATGCACCCCATCCCCCACTCTATTCACCCTTTCATTTATTACTGTATTTATTTTACTTACATTTATTTCCCTTTTACATTTTACCGTATATCTATTTCTTTCTGTTCTTTCTAAGTCAGCATTTCTTTACAAAAAAACATAAATACACAGCATTAATAAAAATACATTGAAATGTAGTAGCTGTTTAGTACGCAGTCTAAGTATTAAAGTCAATAAAATGTGGCTTATTCTTAAATATTTACTTTACTGTTACAAATCCACAGGTATTGCGAAGATCCCAAAATGTAACAAAACAATGGTATTTCACAAGGCTGTATTATATTTGACTCCTTGTAATGATGCATGTTGGACACATGGCTAAAAACTGAATAGCATTTCCTGAATTAAGCATACTTTTCACCCCATGCTTATAAAATGAGAACTGAATAAATATTCATATTTAAATTTTTTAAAAATGCATGAAAATTAAAATTTTTATGACACATGTATATGCTAAAAATATAAGGATGTGAATATGCAGACAATTATTAGACTAATAATATTATAGTAAGCTCCAGTATCTGTTGTATAAATTTATTATAAGTCATCAGCTTAGAATTATCATTCTGCTGTCAAACTGCTTCTCTTTTTTTCCCCATTTACTCAAAGTCATCCTGTCATCCACAAGGTTTGGACCAGCGGTGACAATATCACTCATCTCATTACCAAAGTACACAGAGTCTCAGTGGGATTCCTGCCCTGTCTCTGTCTCAGCTTTCAAATACACATGTAGACTCTCTAAACTTTTTTGAGCTTAAAAAGTGTTGAGTCTCCCAGGAAGTACTGACAGCTTGAGGCGATAACTGGATGAAGTGACAGTAGGAAGCCACTCATTATGATCACCTCCACTTCGTTCTCTCCATCTCTTTTTTTCCACATTTTTTCCCCTTCTTTCTCACTCCCTCTTCTGCTTGATCTACTTCCCCCTTGACCAGGTCATGATTTATTAACCACTACACTAGTGTCATACCTGCCATAGTTGATAGCCACAGACCACAGCACATTTTCAGCCCTGTTTTTGATGCCACAGTAAAACAGCTCTGCTCAGACAGAATGTTATGTAAATTGCAGACATAGTCTAGTTCAAGTTGGAAAATTGAGACAGAAGAATGTTGGAGTTGTATAGCTACTTGCTTTTTTCTCTCGCCATCAACATTTTGCCATAAACGCTACACATAATACTTATCTTACTGTACTGCTCAGTGCATCAGGGATTACTGAGAAATTTACACAACAGCTGATCCCTTCATTTTTGGAAACTAGTACTGCAAAAGCATGTTTGTATGAAATTGTATAAACTGTAATTATGTTAAGATGGCGGTGATATGTGGTGCATTGATAAGCACTGTCACCTAGCGGCAAGAAGATTCTGGGTTCAAACTTTGCAGCCAATTCAGGCCTTTCTGCATAGAGTTTCTGTATGCATGTTTTCCCCTTGCTTGTGTGGGCTTCCTCCAAGTACTCCAGTTTTCCTCCCACAGTCCAAACACATGCACATTAGGTCAACTAACCACTATAAATTGCCCATAGGTGTGACTGTGTGTGTGTGTGTGTGTGTGTGTGTGTGTGTGTGTGTGTGTGTGTGTGTGTGTGAGTGAATGATTGTCTGTGTTAGCTCTATGATGCCTGGCAACCTGTTTTGACCTCTCACCTGAAGTCAGCTGGGATTGGCTTCAGCTTCCGCATAACCCTGATCTAGATAAAGTAAGGATACATTTATAAGAGACGAAAATATCAAGCTTATCACTCTTTAATGGATATATTTTGTTTAGGATTTGTCTCTATATGCAATGCTGTATCAGACACATCAGGTTGCTTGTTATTTGCAACCTGAGATAACTGTTTTCATGACAGAATTATTGTAATGTGGGCCATGCACTCCTTCTCTCCTTTAGCAGTCATTAACGTCTGAACCAACAATTGTCAATTGTGTATACCAGCTAATTTTACTCATTGTAGTCAAACTATTTTCAAGACTCTCTGTATGTGTGTGTGTGCGTGCATGCGAGTACATGTGTGCGTTAGGGATTTAACTGAATACGTTATTCAGATTGAACCAATAATGTATTCACAATGCATCTGGTTCAAACTACAACCAAGGTTTTCCTGTCATGTCAAGTTTTCAAATATAAAGTTCAAATAAAGAATACATTCATTACTATGATCATATGCAGTCATTAGTAATTATTAGTCGTTGATAACTAATATCAATATTGAGGTGTTCTGTATTAGGTTACTAATTTGTTTGTATTTGGGAGGGAAATCGGATTTTAAGAAAGTTCCATAACCAACTGAGGCTGAGGAAATGTTAGCGTCAGAATTCTGTACCCATGCTACATGCTGACACTGCTGACATTTCTGCCTGTAAGTAGCTTTAGGCCAGGTTCCTTTCAGGTTACATCCGAATTCAGATACAGATATGAATATTTGGAGCACTAAACCATATACAGATATCTGTATACAGTGTTATTGCAATAAACACCTACAGACAATATTTTTGTGCAAATGAAACCGATTATGCACTTTTTTCCCTCAACACATTGTGTGGGCAGTTTGTGCTTTAAAGTACAAAGGCTTACGAGAATTGTTTAAAAGTGCTCCCTCCTGTGTTTTTTTAACCTTGATTCTGTGTGCAATAAAATGTTCCTTGTGTTCAGTCTTTTCTTTTCTTTTCACTCTTTTTTCTTTTTTTAACTGATACACACTTCCTCTTTCTTCCTTTATCATGCCACATCACATCTGCTTGTCAGAAACAGCCTAAGACTGATATGTGGACCTCTAGGATTTTTTGATGCTTGTGTTTTTGAGCGAAAGCTTTGCAGAGGCAATAAACAGTGCTGTTCTGAATCAATTGCTACTTCTTGATGTTTGTTTACTTCTGTGTCTCCTCTTTTCAGAAGAAAGACAGGCACAGAGCTTGCGGACATCTTTGTCCTTATTGATTTGTTCCTGTGAGGCCGACATTCGGCATTCAGGAGAAAATCTGAACAAGCTTATACACAGGTCAGTTTGTAGCAGTAGATCAACAATAAAACAACTCTGTTTGGATAAACAGTATATTAAGGCTGGCTAAATAAAATGTCAAATAATGCATGCTATGTAAATATAAGTAAGGTTTAATAGTGACAGTGTATGATAGCATTGCATTGTGGATGGGATGCTACAGGGATGGGAGAAATTATTGACCAATGAGACAGCTTGTTTCAGGTACTCTGGATCTTGAATCTTTAAGCTCTGTATTTAAAACACATTTTATAAAAAACCTCATATGAGGTATGAGAACATATTGGAAAAAAAAAATACTTAATTAAATGTATAAAAATAAAAAGTTAATTAGTATGCTGATTAACTGCAGCAAATGTTTTTGGGCCACACACAATGGCTTTTTGCACTGAATAATTATAGGTTCTTAGCCTCCTTAAAAAGGTTCTACTTTTAAAATGGAAGACTTTGTAATAAACTTTAAGGGTTTGCAAAAAGGGGGGGATAAAATTGTGGATAATTAAAGATATATATATATATATATATATATATATATATATATATATATATATGGCATTGGCGCAAGAATTATATTAATGATTAAATAATAAATGTCAAGAGCAATTAATAAATGTAATATTTCATATATTTAGCTTAGCTTTGTTTTATTTTATTACCTCTGCTGAAAACAGCATTTGTTGGTGGTATTGTAAACAGAGTTTGTTTGTCTGTTTGTATATGAACTAAATTCTGTCCACATCCATGTGAGAAACTTGGTAGAGACACTTACCAACCTAAATCCCAGAGATTATTTTTGGAATGTCAAGGTCAAGGTCAGAGCTAGGTCGGGAAGTTTTATTGATAGAGTGCTTATAAATTCAAAATGAGTGCCCTGGAAATAATCACTATATACCTAAACAAATACCATAGTGTAATATATAGATATATATTGTATATCCAATATACTGTAAGGTGATTGATTGATTTATTCATTTGCTTAACCGCTTAATCCTACTAGGGTCATGGGAAGGCTGGAGCCTATCTGGGCCAACTCTAGGAGAAGGCAAGGTACAGCTCGCCTGTCCATCATAGAGCAATTTGGAGCAGGTTGGAACAGCCAATTAGCCTAACATGCATGTCTTTGGACTGTGGGAGGAAACAAATGTGTCCAGTAGAAACCTTGGAATTTCTCTTTCCACAGTCAAAAAAGTGATTGTACAATTTAACAGCAAAGGCAAGGAATCAATAGCATCTCACTCAGGTCACCTTGGGCTCTCTAACAGGTGTCTTCAGACTGTCAAGTAAACTGTTGGAAATAATCCCCAGTGTACGGCAACTTATGTCGCGGAGGAACTCCAATTGAGTTGAAGTACTGCTGTGAGGTATCTTCATCAACTCTTATGTATATGAATGTCTGTGTGTAAATTGTTCAAAAATAATATTGACTACTTTTAGTCACATACTGTATATATATTGTACTGTGGATTGATTAATGTACTACATGTTTAGTACAGTGCAAGGTGAATCATACACAGTACATCTAATACACTGTATATGTAATACACTGTAAGGTAAATTATACACTGTATATCTAATATACTGTATGGTTAATCATACACTGTATATCTAATATACTGCAGGGTAAATCATACACTGTATATCTAATATACTGTAGGGTGAATCATACACTGTATATCTAATATACTGTAGGGTTAATCAAACACTGTATATCTAATTTACTTTAAGGTGACTCATACACTGTATATCTGTATACAGAGTGTATCTCTGTATCTACTATACTGTAAGGTGAATCATACAGTGTATATCTAATATACTGTAACATGAAGGCACTGTATGTCTAATGTACTGTAGGATGATTCATACACTGTATATGTAATATACTGTAACATGAAGGTACTGTATGTCTAATGTACTGTAGAGAGAATCATACACTTTAGTTCTAATATACTGTAATGTGAATCATACACAATCTATCTAATATACTGTATGAACATACACTATAAATCTAATATACTGCAGGTTGAATCATACACTGTATATCGAATATACTGTAAGGTGACTCATATATTGTGTGTCTAATGTACTGTAGGGTGAAACATACACTGTATATCGAATATACTTTATGGTTAATCATAAACTGTATATCTAATATACTGTGGGCTGAATCATGTACTGTATATTGAATATACTGTAAGGGTAATTATACACTGTGCATCTAATATACTGTAGGGTGAATCATACACTCTATATCTAATGTATTGTAGGCTGTCATATACTGTATATTGTATATACTTCATGGTTTATAATACTCTGTATGTCTAATATACTGTATGGTAAATAATATACTGCATATCTAATATACTATATGGTGAATCATATACTGTATATCTAATATACTATAGGGGGAATCATATACTGTATATCTAATATACTGTATGGTTAATCATACACTGTATATCTAATATACTGCCGGGTGAACCATACACTGTATATCTAATATACTGTAGGGTGAATCATACACTATATATCTAATATACTGTAGGGTTAATCAAACACTGTATATCTAATTTACTTTAAGGTGACTCATACACTGTATATCTGTATACAGAGTGTATCTCTGTATCTACTATACTGTAAGGTGAATCATACAGTGTATATCTAATATACTGTAACATGAAGGTACTGTATGTCTAATGTACTGTAGGATGATTCATATACTGTATATGTAATATACTGTAACATGAAGGTACTGTATGTCTAATGTACTGTAGAGAGAATCATACACTTTTGTTCTAATATACTGTAATGTGAATCATACACAATCTATCTAATATACTGTATGGTGAATCATACACTATAAATCATGGTGAATCATGTGGTGAATATGTAATCATATGGTGAATCATATACTGTATATCTAATATACTGTAGGGTGAATCATATACTGTATATCAAATATACTGTAGGGTGAATCATATACTGTATATCTAATATACTGTAGGGTGAATCATATACTGTATATCAAATATACTGTAGGGTGAATCATATACTGTATATCTAATATACTGTAGGGTTAATCATACACTGTATATCTAATATTTGTAGGGTTAATCATACACTGTATATCTAATATTCTGTAGGGTAAATTGTATACTGTATTACTATGTATTCTCGAGTATACTGTAGGTAGATAAGAATTTTAAACACCTATGTTTCAGCTTGAAAATCAATGTGGTACCATGTGGCACTTGGCCTGTATATTTTAAGATCTGTTCCCCCCCACCATAATCCCTTAAACCTAACACATGAATGCTGCTGGCATCAGACAGAAAAAATATTTTGGCACAAGGAACCTTAAACAGGTTATCATTTCTCCTGTTTACAGTTTTTTTTAGTATCTCTAAACAGGATCTTGGGAATTAGAGAAGGCATGTATGTGTTATGCTAAAATATTAGCTTTATGATGGGAAAATGGTTAACAAAAACTGACAAACTCTTTATCCTGTATACTCCAATGGTTAAGTGTTATTATAATGTGTTATTGTATATTATTATGTATATTATCAATGCAGTATACCCAAAATTACATACTATTTTTGCACCATTGGAAAGTACTGTAACAATCTATTATTTGTAATAATTTATGTAGCACAAGAATGACAAAAACAGGTGAAGACTGGGTACTTTATACTACATTGTCTAGATGTAATATTACTGATGCATATAACAGACTGTTTAGATGTGAAGCATCTTTAGAAGCACTTCTCTGCCTTATATACCATAAACATATCCAGTACAAACACTTGTCCACTGCCTCAAAATCATCTATCAGCTCAGATTCACAAGTCTGCTTTTAGTACTTAACAAAATTCACTGTACATACATTGTCTACTTTAAATAAGATCATGGGGTAATAAATGTAGAGAATAGATAACTTTGCTGTAAAAGGGAAACTTCTTTATTAAGAAGGTGGTTGTTGACTGCCTTTACTCACTGTACCACACCTAGTTTAATGGATCTAATCTCAGCTATTCCTCTATACCGGAATTTATCATAGGAAAAACAGAATAAAGCCCAAGGTGCAAGAATATATGCATACTCTCTCTCTCTCTCTCTCAATCTGTCCATTTCTCTATCTGTGTGAGTTAGTAAATGATTGTGAGAGAGTGAGAGAGAGAGAGAGAGTGTGTGTGTGTGTGTGTGTGTGTGTGTGTGTGAGACAGAGAGAGAGAGAGCGAAAGAGAGAGTGAGAGAGAGAGAGTGTGTATGAGAGAGAGAGCGAGAGAGAGAGAGAGAGAGAGAGACCAGGAAATTATATTGCATTACTTTGATTACAAGTGCCAATATAACAGGAATTACTGGGGAGTTCTGAGGAGTAATTTGAAATTAACATTAATGTCAGTGTGTGTTAAGTATTTTCTGCTCTCATAGACCCAGTATACTCTTACTGTTAAACGAACAAATGATACATGGCTACCAGTTTTGCAATAATAAGCGAGATGTGTGTAGGATGTGTATAGCATGCACACGTTTTCTGGGTCTTTTTTCATGAGAACCTAATGTCTGGAATCTATTTGCATGCTTTCTCTCCTGTGTTTGTACATACTGTAGCCATGCACATGTTATGGATGATTTAGGAGTTACTTGTGGTCTCTGTTTTCCATTTGTGTCACCATTGTTGTTCCATTTCCAGTTGATTATACACTTTGGGCTTACAGTTGTGCACTGAACACAGATTACATCTGATCCCTGCTCAATTCCTGCAAAAACAAAAACTCACATCAGTGAAGTAGCTAGCAGGATGCAATCATCAAGAAAATATACAAATAATGAAGTAGCATGGGCAGCACGGTGGCGCAGTGATTAGCACGTCCGCCTCACAGCAAGAAGGTCCTGGGTTCGATTCCCAGCTCGGG
>JAOUQZ010000051.1:13149236-13163958 GCA_028564935.1 Neosilurus hyrtlii
CCTCGCCCAGAGTCGGCTGAGATGGGTGCCAGCCTCCCCGCGACCCTAATTAGGAATAAGCGGTTCAGAAGATGAATCAGTGAATGAAGTAGCATGTTCAGGTTGTGTATATGACTAGACTATGAGCTGTCTAACCAGAAATTGGGATTATGGGGATTTTATATGACAGTACAGTGATATTAAGATATAAAGCAATTAATGTTGGATAGTAAAGGCAGCGTGTGTACAAGAATTCAACTTATATTTTATTAATAAATACTACACAGGAGTGGTGTAATCTTGATTGGTTGGCTATCGGGGGATCATTTTAAAATCCCTGAGCCATGCACAGATATGTTTATATAGAAATGTTTCCTCCAAAGTTTGGAAACCACATCTCTGGAGCGCACATATTTAGTTGAATGACATTAACTCAAATCAGACATCTTCTATTTTCTTTCTTTTTTTTTTTTATTTTGATATACTGTATTAATCCCGCAAGGGAAACTATTCCCCATCCAAAGTGAGCACGCACACACACACACACACACACACACACACACACGTGCGCACTCACACTCACACTTGGAGCAGTGGGCTACCACACATTGGGGCGGCCGGAGAGCAGTTGGGGGTTAGGTGCCTTGCCCAAGGGCACTTAAGCCATTAAGATGCAGCTCACTCCCCCACCACCACACATTTTTCTGCTGGTTCAGGAATCGAACCAGCGATCCTTCAGTCCCAATGTCGCTTCTCTAACCATTAGGCTACAGTTGCCCCCCACTCATGTATCGGTATATGAGATATCAATCTCATGTATATGAGCATCTGTGTAGAATCGACAGTTTCTGTATGTGTCGGTGATGATGTGTGTGATTGATGAATGGATTCTTGTTAAATGGCAGGGTTTTCTGCTTTTGCTTTTCCTTCCATCTGTGCATGAAAGTCAGAATTGTCAGGATGTTGCAGATGTGATGGTCTTAAAAATGACAGGACATCTATCTGACAATCAATACAATCTACTGTGATTATATGCAAAGAGTTACCTAAGCACACAGCAGTTATTCCCAATGCACATGAGGTCTCAGCTGAAAGAACTTAGATCACCATCATAGTATCTATTCAGGTTCATCTGTAAGCTCATCTGCTCTGTGTCTTTTAAAAGCTGCTCTCTAAATCTTGCCTGAATAAATCTGGATCTTGCTTTTAATCAGTTTTCATGTGTCTGCTGTGTTTAAAAACTGGCTTGTCTTGCAGTGTTTTGTATTTAAATTACTCTTGATCTTGAAGTATTTGTGATAAATGCAGAACATTCAATTGCTTTAGATGTAAATGATTTGCAGTGGACTCCTTAAACAAAACCATACAAATCCTCAAATAATTAACCCTTTTTTGGCATTTATCTTCTATGCACACTCTTAAGAAAATTTCTTAAAGCTTTCTTCAGTTTGTTCCTTAGTTGGCCCTGTTAAGATCTTTTGTAGAGCCCTACAGCAGTTCCCCATTTCACAAAAGGCTCAAAGTGAAGCTCCTTTAGAAAGCTGAAAGTGGCAACAATCTAATAAAGAATTTAGATTTATTTCCTTAATATTACAAATATATTTTTGGGACTTGGGGGAAAAACCAGGAAACCAGTTTCGATTTTGTTCCCTGATTCCCCAGAGCAACAGATTAAACTCAACAGCAGCAACAAGAGCTTATAATGGATTCAACAGTAATACAGGAGTAATTAGTGTGCAGGCAGCACTTTACACGCAAAGATTTTATCGTTAGTTACTGGCATCCAAGTTAAATTAGTTTTAGGATTTACTATTCATCAATAATGATTATATATTTTAGATATCCTTTAACAGTGTCCAGCCAGATTTAATTTAAGAACTAAAGAGGCGGTTAGATTTTTTAATCACAGTTTAATGACATCAGTGTTGAAAACTTCACACTTTTTGTAGCCAAGTGGTAGGTATTTATAAAGAAAGGAATCAACCCCCTGAAAATATTTACATTTTGTTGCTTTGTAGCCTGAAATGAATTGATGGCTGTTGTGCATTTTTCATTCATTTACTGAATGGCTTTATCCCATTAGAGACACTGGGGGTCTGGAGCCTATCTTAGCCAACTCTGTGCGAAGGCAGGGTACACCTCGAATAGCTCACCAATCCATCACTTGGCCAATACACACACACACACACACACACACACACACACACAAAACCATTCACTCTCACCTAGGACTCGAACCCAGGACCCTCCTGCTGTGAGGCTATCGTGCTAACCACTACTGTTGATTACATTGGAGTTACATTGAGTAAATCCAACTGGAAAAATATTCTGTGTTTATTTCAAGCTGTGTGCCCTTTCAGAATGTGAATATTTTGATAGGAGTGATTTTTTTCTGTACCCATTGTGAAATCCCCATCAAAATCAAATGGCGAAACTGATAGTCTACACAAGGTCAGGTGAGAAGCGGAGGATGTGCAGTACACAGAAACCGGCCCTTCTTAAAGAAAATGAACTGAAGAGTGATTCAAATACGTGATCTAAAAGCATGAGCCCCAGAAAACCACATTCCCAAACCCATCTTCACCAGCCTTGAGGGGTGTTTATTCACGTTTAGAGGTGTATGAAGTGTGTTCTATTTTTCAGAATACAAAAGACCATTCACACTTCACACAGTGAATAATAGGGAAAGTGTAATAGTTCCAGACTTTATTGCTGTGTGAAGCAGAACAATAAGAGCAGTGAGTTGTGAGAGTAATGAGTTTTGGATGGATGACGTATGATAAATCAATCCCATGAACCTTGAATGCTTTTGACTGATCCCTACCTGTGAAATGACCGAATGGAGCCTCTTTTTATTGGTAAAACCGAAGGCACAGAACAAATCCTGACTCCTACAATCTCATTTAATTTATTTAATGTATTGTGAGCCTCTAAAGGTTTAAGCTGCAGACAGAAAGCTTTGTAACCACTCTGAAAGAGGAACACTTTATGTTGGACTGAGGAAAGCCCTTGACCTTTCACAGAAAAGGAGATGAGATTGACAGTTTAGCTGTTGTGAATGCAGCAGTTTCCATCTGAAACACTGTATTTTTGTGTACAATTGATATCTTTAAATACAACAATTATTTTATATTTTTACCATTATTTGCACCTTTTATTGTTTGTTTTTCTCCAGGATACACTGCATCTGCCAGTTTGATATGTGGACTGCAAAAAAAAAAATTGATAGGTGTGTTTGTGTGATGTTTGTTTACTCTTCATCCCCTCTTTTCAGAAAAAAGACAGCAACAGAGCTCACACACATCTTTATCCTTATTGATTTGTTCCTGTGAGGCCAACATTCAGCAGAAAATCTGAACAAGGTCAGTTTGTAGTTTGTAGCCATACATCAGCAATGAAAGAGCTGTTTAGATGAATTTTAACAAAATCTAATTTTTGAGAAACTATCACCTTAAACCTTTTTTTTTTAAAGAAATTTTATATAATTCCCCCCACCCAAGTAAATTAAAGAAAATGAATATTTGGGCCGGGGCAGTGGTGGCCCATTGGCTGGTTTTAGTGATCTGAGGGTCGGGAGGTTCAAGCCCCTCTATCACTAAGTTGTCACTGCTGTCCCCCCAGTGCGGCTAATTGGGTTATCTTAGGCCAGCCATGTTTCTCACTGTCTGTGGTGAGAGGCATGCAAAAGAACCATTGCTGTCATTCGTAAAGAGTAGGCAACATTGCCGTCAGCATCTTTTTGCCCTGCGATGGCCTGGCGACCTGTCCAGGTTGTACTCTGCCCTCGTTCGAGAATATTTGGGCCATGAGAGCAAAGATAAGGTAACACACGATTAAATAAAATAAAATAAAATAAAATAAAAATAAATAAATTTCAACCTGGGTTAGATGTTACAGCAGCTTGACCTAAGCAATTGCAGGCTGCAAATAAAAAGCATCACCTTTACATAAATGTATGCATTTGAAAATCATTTAGCCAATGTATGGAAAGGTGAAAAAAAACAACAATAAAAGGAATGTTTAACAGCTTATAAGAGAGAAATTAAGACAGAAGATTTATGCAACCCCCATGAGAGGCTGAACTGTTTTCAGGTGGCTTTGACTTGGATATCATTAATTATTCTTTACCAAGCAACATTTATCACACCTGGGTTGCTAATAATTCATCTATTTCCAACACACAATTAGGTAAACGCTAGGTTTGGGGTGCCACTCTGTCTCAGCCTGTATGGGGAAAATGAAGGCCAGAGTCAGAGTGACGAGAAAGCAAGGAAACAAGCTAATCTGCACATACTAAGTCGCTTTTATTAATACAGAACTGCATGCTACAGAGACTGTACAGCATAAACATTTATTCATTACAAAAACATGGTCTGAGAACCATTTCAAATAACAAAAAAAAAAAAGAAAAAAAAGAAGAAAAGAAAAAGAAAGAAAGAAAAAAAAGAAAGCAAACAATAAAAGCTAAGAGCATAAAATAGAACAGGAACATCACAGCCGTTAAGGAAACATTCAAACTATTCATCATTAGCATCTTAATAAACCAGAGAAGAGATTGACGGCTTACAGTCGCATCATGTCAACTACAATGGCACCGAATGGATGATTCTCTTGTAGCTTTTTTACAGCTTCTTGCAACATCAACATGCCTATTTTTTTCTATCTACCTATATGTAGTAGTGTACTTAAAAGTGGCAGTTTGTGTATTTTTTGTGTTATTTAATAGTTTTTTTATGAACCTCCTAATATACATCATTTGGCCCTCGAGGGTTTATACAGTATGATGATGTCCGTCTTTTATTAGGTTTAAATTTTAATATTTGACAATCTGCTACCAAACACATTTGTTATAGCAACATTTATACTACATACATAGCAATCTATGTAACGTCACAGCAAAGTATGGTTGAGGAAAAAAAAGGAAAAAAAAGAAAGAAAAACTGACAAACCTACAGCATTGTAAGAGGGGGAGTGAAAATTAGCACAATTTCAGTACAGAATCTGTACACAATTCTACAGTCCAGTGGAGATGAACTTGCAATAAAATAAAGGATGGACTTTAGATGATGAAAACCAGTTACTAAAGACATGGTGTTCACTATTCCCGTTTCAAGTTTTCTTTTCTCCTATTGAAAAATGGCTTATAGATACGTTTGTTTTAGAAATTAGGTTGTGCATACATCTGGTTTGGAGAATCTACACTGTGTTGGTGAAACTCTGGTCTTCAGCTAAAGAAACAAATGTTAAAACAAAAGAATTCAACTTCAAAACCTCCTTGTAAAAATGGATCATTTATATATTTATATATATATAAGTTGCTTACATTTAAAAAAGAATATTTGTACAATGTATTAAGAAAAAGAAAAGATTTCGAAAAAATGACAACATACAGGATACAACAAGCAATCTCTAAAGCAATAAATACTACTGGTCCTAGCGTTGTGACATTTTGTATTGTATACCACAATCCCCCACCCTCCCACCCTCCTGTAAAACATTCCCCCAAACGATCCTCCAACCACGTCTACCCACTCCACCCCATCCCACCCCACCTCCACCGCTCTTCCATGGTAAACAATGACAAAACAATAAAAATAAAAACAGACAACGCAATGGAACAATGCATATTAACACAATAACCCATCCCCCCAAAATATTTCTGTACATTTAAACAAGAACAAGTAACATCACAATTAAAAGTTGTTCCTCAGCTGGAGAAGTGCGTCTCCACGGTCCTCGTGCCCTCCATGTTTTGAACAGGTGTAAAATGATTGGTTCGCAAGCTCGTATTTAATACAAATAATAAAGAAGAACCAACTTGAAGAGAAGGGCTGACTGAATCCTCGCCTAGACTACATTTATATCTGTCTTTTAACATGTCTATGTCAATTTACATAACAGGTATGCTTTTTTCTGTTGTACAGTAAAAAAAAAGAAAGAAAGAAAAAGAAAAGAAAGGAAAAGAATCTTACATTTTGGCAGACTTATATAGCTATACTCTACAACTCATTTTACTTTATCAATGTTATTATTATTATTATTATTATTGTTATAGTTCCATTTATTTTAGATAATGACAGGTCAAATATTGACCAATGAACTTTGATAAAAGAATTAACTAATTTCCAAGCCATGTGTGACACAAAAATGAAAAAATAAAATAAGAGGAAAAGAACATAAGTGTCAACAGAGAGGGAGGAGTAGAAAGCTGGTAAATCAGAGCCAGTTTAGCCTAGTCTATTGACTTGGTTACGAGCGAAAGCGGTTGCGTTGGGGCAGAACTGGGCAACAGAGAATGGGAATGACACGCCGATGCAGGCTGGGAGGAGGCGGAGCCTGAGGGGCGAGACGATGACACGTCTAAAGGGTCCAAGGAGCCGTTGTGGGCAGGGCCAGGGTTTTTGCCTGCCCCTGAGATGTCCAGCAGAGCTAAGGGCGGAGGCGGAGCCATGGACAGGTGGTGGTGGTGGTGGTGGTGTTGCGAGGATGAAACCAGGGGGCCTGTTTTCATAGTCAGTGAAAGAGGTTGCATTTGTTCAGTCTGTGGTTTGGATTCTTTAGAGGGCGGAGAATTGGGGACCATGGAGGGGGAGGATGGGGGCGACTCTAGTAAGCTTCCATCCGAAGAGGGAGGACTGACACAGCTGCCTTCACCTTGAATGTAGCGAATGCACTTCTTTTTTCTCCTGCAAACAGAGAGCAGGCTTGTTTAACTCCTACGTAATCTTGGCAGTGCTTTCCAACTTGCTTGTGGGCTTGTAAAGAAGCCTTAGCATCCACTTAAATGCATATCCTACATCACACAGTCCTGCACATATATATAGAACTGGTGATATTCACAGTATGCCGATTTTAGCATGACTGAAGTAAGCTCAATCATGTTCAGATATAGACTGGACATCTAATTGGATGCTATTGCTTTCTGAGAATGCCAATACAAAAAGATGAGCAGCTGAGCACTGGCTCTCTGCCACTGACTTCCTCTCACCTTCCATCCAATACTATACATGCATAGAGAACAGACATGGGGACAAAGGATCTACAGAAACACAGGTGCCAGATAAGGAGACAGTGAGACAGGTGGGGAAAGTGATGACAGGAAGCACTAGGATGAAGAATTTGAAAGAATAACTACCTCTGAGGGTCATTGGGACACACTCAAAAAAGTGAACACTATATCTCTCTTTGTTTTCTCTTACCAGGATAACAGAACGAGCTAGAAACAAAGAACTCCACCCCAGCGCGGCAAACCGCACGGGACTCCATTCGGTTTACACATCAGCTTGAATTATTACACTCCTCTTTTTCCCTTCCTTTTTTCATGTCTCTTTACTGCTTTTTTCTGCATGTTCCTTGGGGGGAGTTCAGATGGAGAGGTAAGAGGTTAGAGGAGATGCGCTACTCTCAGCCTGCCCCTAAGACATGTGTGTGAGTGTTGTGCACAGAGGTCGCGCCGCCATGTTTGCATTTCTGCTCGGGTCAGGACCCTCCCTCGTCTGCTACGCCTACGGCCAGCCATTCCAGCCAGCCACACGGGCAAACACAGCAGCACCAAGCCAGTACGCCGAGAGGGGTGCGAGAGGAAAAGAGAGCTAGAGATATTGAGTGAGACTGTGAGCGAGTGATAAACAGAGAGAGAGAGAAGGAGAGAGAGATTTCCAATGTCTCCTAGGTGCTTGAATGCATACCCTTGTTTTGAATCAGGAGGAAAGAAAGAGAGAGTAACCAGAGAGAGATGGAAAGACAGATAAAACCCTCAGTGTACCTTGCCCTAGCATGACCTGACCCTGCACCCCTGCCAAAAAGGAAAAAAAGCGAAAACCAAAAATGTAATGCCTCAAGGCCACGTTAAAGTATTCAGCTTCATAAAGGTTTGTAAGACAGGGACAGAAAAAGAGTGAACATGAGAACAGAAAGATAGGGGGAGCTATGGAGTAAGGAAAGATGTGAATTTTGTTGTAACTTTTTCCCTTCTTTTTTTTTTTTTTAATATTGTCAATATAAATCCTGTTGAAATCCAGGTGAGGATTGTTTCTTAAGTTATACCCCTGCCTGGTCTTATGCAAGTATAGGTTTGAGACAAAAGTAAAGGAAAGAGAGCAAGAGGGACAAGGACAAGGGTACAGACTGTCTGGGAGACGCATTTAAATGAGAAGAAAGGGATGAGACAAGAAAGAGATGGATAGAGTTGAAGAAAGAGGCAGACGCTTGATCCAGACACTAAAGGCTAAAGGACATGAACCACATGCATTTGTTTGTAGAGAGCTGTGAGGAAGAATACTTAAAAAGTGTGTCACTATTGGGACAAAAGTGAAGACCAAGGAAGCACAATAGAGAGTACTTAAGAGTGTGTGTCATCAGAGGTGTGTGAAGGAATGATGAAATGAAAAGAGATAGACTCAATCCCATATTATCAATGTTGATAGTTCTAGTTGAGAGCTTGCTACAGTTTACTGTGGACTGAAACATACTTTGCAGCTCTCTGGACACACTCCCGATTGCAGTACTGTGCTACCTGCCTGTCAAAAGCCTGCAAATAAGCTAATATCCATTTTTAAGAGCCCTATTGATTCTAAGTATCTCCCTTTGTTCCTTATTGATTTCTGTATCTCTGGGGGAATTAGTGCTGATGCATCTTTCAGGAAACCAAGCCTAGTGGGGTCTTTTAACCTCCCAGCTCCCTGAATAAAGGGCACAATTACCAGTTCTTCTCCCAAAGCAGCTAAACACCCTGACATGTAGGGTACTTTGTAGGGACTCTACACCATTCTAGTCTCCCTATCCAGTGAGTGCAAATGAGGACATGCGCTGTAACTAAGGCTTTAAATCGGACTTAAAAGATTTAACAGGATGAAAGTTTTCTACAAACAGCACACGGATGTATAACAGGACACAACAGGACAAATATCTGGCATTCGCAGTGAAGACAGGAAATGGAGGAAACACACGTGAGACACAGAGAAGGGTATTACTTAGCAGAAACAAATACCTACCATCAACATATTTCCAATTCAAAGACTGCTTGTGTTAGAACAGAAAGACAAGAGGTTGGGACTGAGTAAAGGGTTATCAGAGAGGTGGGGGTGGGGGGTTGAGGAGGGAGGACAAGAGGCTACATCACAAAAAGTTTATACAGAAGGCTGATCAAGACTGTTCTGATGGCAGAGATATACCATAGTGCAGGAAGTGGAAGACAATGATAAATAATGGGTTTACAGTGATTTCTACCTGTCTGTTGTAGACAATAATGTCAGCTACAGACTATAGATGATAATGTGATTATAATCAGTCAGAGATATACATCAAAAACGTTCCACTTTCTGCCCCATGAGTTCAGCTGCTCTATTCCAGCACATCTCAGTCAGAGAGAGGGACAGAGAACCCAAATCAACCAGTTTGGCAAACATATAAAAGATTGGAAAGACTAGAAGGAAGAAGGAAAACAAACAGTAAAAGTGGTGAGAAGAAGAAATCAATCTTCCATCTTTTCAATCATCATTATGATCTACATCCTTCCCAAAGGTGCCTGTCGGAGTATACCTGCAGGGTTTGCACCATAAACTGAGTTGGTCAAGCCCGAACAAGGCACGGCACTTCTTAGGGGTATTTGCATCTGTTAGCCAAAAAGTAGACACAAAACACACAAGGAAAACAAAAAATGGACACGTCATTTGGACAAACAAAACATGTAGCTAGAGCATAGGTTTCAGCTGGGGACACTGGCACTGCACTTCCCCGACACTTACCGGCAGTTTCCAATCAGCCACGTCCCCTTTTCAATCAGGATGTTTCACAATTTATCTACTTATGCTTTAGGTCTTATAGCCACACACACAAACCAAGTGTAAAAAAATTGCATTTTAAGAGCACTCACTCATTCAACTGCACCCCTACACAAAAAGCCGTCACACACCATTATGTCTATTGGCATGATGCAGCTTCACAGTGGCAAAAGCAGCTGATTGGTAGCATAAGGGGTGGCGTGGAGAAAGGGGGGGAGGGGGAGGAGGAGGAGGAGGAGGAGGAGGAGATAGAGGCTTGCAAAAGGCAGACACAGGGAAGAGTTGCCAGTGTAAGAGTTTCCCAGCTGTCACCTACTCTAGCGTACCTGCCAGCACACCAGATACACACCTGCAGGGGCCACACCAGTTATTCTGCTGATCGAGCCCGAAGCGTGCGCGACACTTCTTAGGGGCACTCAGGTCTGAGCCGACGAAGGGAAGCCAGCAGGAAGAGGGAAGGGGAAATGACCACAAAGTGAAGAAAGGGAGGGGAAATAAAAGGGAAACCGATGAATCGAAATCACTAAAGGTCACAGTATTATATTACTGTTTATTCCCCAAAGATATTCCCAGATTGAAATTAATGCTTAAAAAACTGTGCAGTATTGTTTTTACAAACTTGCATAATCATGTTAGTTTTCAGACATTAGTTTAAAAATTTTGTTAGAAACCAATGAAAAGGTAAATAATAAGGAAGAAATGAGTACAAAGAATAATATGGAGCCAGAAAGAAAAATAAGAGCAAAGCAAAAGATATTTGCAAATAACAGAAATGCTTGTTGTTAACAGCATGTGATGCAGCACATATTATTACATGTCTGCTGCAGGCCTATTCTCTGCTGTACTGTGAAGGACATGAGGGGATAAGCGGGGCAAAACGTTGATTAGTTGCAGCATGTTAAACGTTACACAGCCAGAGTGCTGGTTGCTGGGAGCTTGAGCCTGCGTTCATCAGCCTCTTCCAGCCAGCGTGTGGAGATGTGAAGATGAAGATGAAGGCAGGCCGCAAGACATCATGCTGAGGTGCAGGCAGCCGCCCGGGCAAACTACTGAAGCCAGCAGATTAAGGAGGTTTACCCTGATAACATCTCTGGTTACTCTCAGAATTTTGATTATCTTTGAAAAATTTGTAAAATAAATGACTGAAACTTGTGTTACTGGATTCATTACAAAGAGGCAACATTACGAGATATTTTATGACAAGCAAAGGGAAGTACAAAAAAATGATAAAGGGCAAAATCAAAGTGAGCGGAAGAGCAAAACAAAAGCGGTTCGTTCTTGAAGGAGAAATGAATAGAGAGCAATAAGGATATGGAAAGATGTGGCTAACATTTTTCATAAATAAATACAGTATACTGCACACAGATAGATAACTAAATATATCATTAACTAGGAGAGGGGGGAAGAAAAGCAAGTTAGTAATTTAAGACTCAAAATGACATTAGCACCTGTAATCGGAGGGAGTGAAAGGCAAGGATTTGGAAAATATTCTCTGTGTTCTGGAAGAAAAAGACAGATAGAGAGGTCTTCAAAAAGAGTTCCATGTTGGGGGGAAAAAAAAGATCGCAAATATCATTACTCGCAATTACTCCTTCACATCTCACAATATAGATCAAGAATCAGAATCATAAGAGCATTATAAAGAAGAATGTCAAATGAGGAAAATCAAAGAACTTGCAAACCTCCTTAATTTAAAGAGATGGGTGATTTTATCATTCATTCTTTTATTTATTTTAATTATTAGATATCAGTCTGAGGCATGCAGCAGGCACAGCTCAAGCAGGCAAGTTAAAACACAGGACACAGGCCAGTGGCAAAACACACATATACACACACATGGTCAGGGTTGGTACAAGAGCAGCACTCATTCAGCAGCATGATTAACTCACTCACTCTCTCTCTCTCTCTCACACACACGGCTCATACTATGCTAAATGCTAGACAGGGGGCTGTGCTTGGGGGGGACGTGCTGGGGTGTAGAATTCATGCATATTCAATGTTATTAGTGCTCGACATGGGGCTGGGGTGAGGGATAACAAGCAGTATAACGTGTAAATATTGCATTGAGTAGCATAACTATATACAAGATGAGGCAGGCAAAAAAAAGGGATGAAGAGAAAAAAAGCTGGACTTTTATCTTTGAGATGTCACCCTTGTGACAGATGATGGATCTGCTCTAATATGAGACATAATTGCATCTCACTTACCATTGCTATCTGCCTGCTGCTTTTCCCTTTTTCTCTTCTTCTTTTTCCCCTGTTGGTTTGCAGCCAAAAAAAAGAAATAGACAGGAACCTTAGTTATTATATTGCAAGAAAAGGCCAAGACACAAACTGAACAAGAGAGCCGTGCTTTTACTCATTCATTTATTCATGCACGAGCCTGAAGGAGTGAAATACCACTGTGGGCTATTGCACAACTTTCCCTTTCTCTCTCGTCCCTCACGCACTGTTTATTCCTTTGTTTTTGAGCTACTCCTTTATTTTCCCTGTGTTGTGAAATAATTTAGGGCTCTTGAGATTTCTTTGAAAGAGTCTTATTACTTTGGGGTGGGGGGGGGGTTTGAGAGCACTCATCTGAACTGCTCGAATGTTGCTTCATCTCCTCGTGGCTTTAGCTGAACATACAGCTGTACAAATGCATGGATTTAATAACAGTCATGATTAGAGGTGGAATTATTATTAAACTAAAGCAGCTCTTGTGTAGTTCTTTCCTTTGCACTGGCTGTGAGGCGTTGGACAGCACTGGGAGTGACAGATTGGGCGGAGGGCGATTTGTCAGCCATGTGGGAGCAGTGCTGCACTCTGTCTGGGCCTTAAAACGGTGTGGTCATCCCCCATAGCTGCTGTCTCAGTTGTGGAAAGACATTCTCTTTCATCAGATCTGTGAGGCATTTAGGGCCTGCGGTTATTTAATTACTCTGATCTGAGCGCACATCTTTTTTTTCTTTCTTTTTTTTTTTTAAGGTGAATCACTGGAATACTAATGAAAGCAGCCGAGAGTCAACGAGAACATGGTTTAGTGCATGCACAGAAGAGGAGAAGTGTTGTGGAGCGGATGCTCAGGGATGCGTCACAAGCCTGGGAACAATCCACTCAGTGTGAGCTGAAGTGATATGACCTGAGCTGCTAATGCTACCAAGCTGAAATCTGCTAGATTTCTGTATCCTGGATGTATTCATGACTGAAATGTTCACGCTGTGGAATAATGGAAGCCCCATAAACACCCTCCTACCTAAATGTATGAGAGGAATTCTGAAAACCTAAAAACATACATAGTTGTCACGTGCTGACCAGCCGGGGTAGAGCTGCATGTGTAGCTGTCGTTCTTTCCTGGCCAACTCGTAGTATTTGGCCTGCTCCTCTCGTGACAATGCATGCCACTGAAGAAATACAGAAAAGGAAAAAAAAAAAAGAAAGGAAAAGAAAAAGATCAAATATCAGTCCAATTTTAATTTATAAACTGTTAAGACTTGACGAAGGCCTGAGTGTGTGTGTGTTGCTGATTCCCTCACCCTTCGGCCCAGGATTTGATTGATAGCTGCGCTCTCTTTCAGCGTGCATTCTGCCACTACTTTGGCCCTCATCTCCTTCATGTACAACATGAATGCGTTCAGAGGCTTCTTTATGTGCGGCTTTTTCTTTTCATCCTCCTTTTTCTGGTCCTGATGTTTCCTGTTGGATTGAAACAGATTTCTTTCTTTCTTTTTTTTTTTTTTGGGTTTTGGGGCACTGATGGCAGTTTGAATTGAAAATTGGTCCAATATTAAAAAGATGCATGATTGTGTGTGTGTTGCTTTTGAACTCACGAGCTATTAAGCGTGCTGATGTCGCTGTGAGAGGACTCCTGTTTGACGTTGGGTGTGACTATGGCAGGGTGTGGGATGCCCGTGGTGTGCAAACTGTGGTGGGGGGGCACCATGTGGGGAGGGAATCTGGAGGAGAGAAGACTGTGTAAATCGTCAGAGTGGACACGGGCGAAATGGGGGGAGATACACACACATGTACAGTACATATTTATGCACAATGTTATTTAGTCACTTATGAAATCAAGAAAAACTGCAGATGACAAATGATTTCAGGCGGTAGTTTCAGATGCATGACCACAGTGTCTAACTGACTTCTGAATATTCATTTTTGCAGACCCCGTGGGGTCTTCTCCCTCCATCCACCTCTCCATAACATTAATAACACTGGTTTCTGATGACTGAAGGGATAGGTTCATGAAGACATACCACATCATCTCTAAACAAAAAGTAATTAGCCTGGAGAAAGCCTATATAAACCACTGTGTAGAAAGCAAATGAATATTTGTGTATGTATGTGTGCAAGCTGTGCAAATCCCTACACATATCTGAGAGTAAAAGTGGAAGATGATGAAAAAAGATCAGGTTTTTTTTTTTTTAAACAGCTCATTATCTGGCTGAGTCTGGCTTCATAGCTTGGAGCCAGAATATAATGATGAGCATAAACTCACAAGGAACAACTAGTTTCTGTTAGAGGCACTCTCTGGGGACGGTGTTTACCCAAGTCTCTCCTCCTCTCCTTCCGTCATCGCTGACACGTCTGTGTTTGCACCGTGTCACATGCCTGCCTCTGCTGAAGGCGACCTGTACTATAGCAGTGGCTCCGCCATCATTAGAACCCCCTACTCCACCCATTCTCCTGCATACTTGTTAAAATTTCCTCTGTTCCATCACCCAATTTCCCCCCTTCTCTGCTACTTAGTGTCCCATCAGTCCCTGAATGCCCCCTCCCGCTAGTGCTGTTTCCGCTGCGAGGCCCAGGTTATGGTTTAAACATGACGGCCATGTCTTTGAAGAGGAGGGCATCATCCAGCTCATCAGCACAGAGCTGAGACTGCCACCAATTTAACTCTACTACTGAGAGAGAGAGAGAGAGAGAGAGAGAGAGAGAGAGAGAGAGGGAGAGAGAGAGAGAGAGAGGGAGAGAGAGAGAGAG
>JAOUQZ010000051.1:13177913-13211194 GCA_028564935.1 Neosilurus hyrtlii
CTGAGCGGGAATCTGCACCTTCAGCCCCGGAGCGACCCTCAGCTGCCAGCTCAATCTACTGAACCTGTTCCCTCGCTTCCTCTCTCGCTCTCTGGGAGAGGAGATGATCCCTCTCTCTCTTCCCCTCACTCATCTTCTAATCTCCTTAAATAAGCCTTTTTTGTGTCCATCGCTCTTTTCTGCTACGTTGAAACAACAACAACAACAACAAAAAAAGACCAAGGTAAAGAGAGTGGGGCTCCTGGCTTCTGCAGCTTGCCGAGCATAACAGCACTCGAGCTTCTTCTATAGGAGTTGCCCTAACTTGGCTAAACTCAAGCAGCAGGGTGTCCCTCGTCATGTCATTAATCCCTAACGCCACGCTCCATTCACGGCAGCAGGAAAAATAAAACACAAAAGCAGGGAAAAAAAGGAGAGCAGAAAAAGTCAGAGCGAGTAATCCGATGCGACTCGAAGCGGCTGGATGCGGACACTTCGCCACATTGCCCCGCGCTCTCGCTTGCCTCACCACGCACAAAGTTTGATGTGGGGACACAAGCCATCAGAAATGGATAAAAAAGACAAGCTGACATTTATCAACAAAAGAGTTCTGCACATGGAAGCTAAGCTTTTCAACTTGCAAGCGAGTCCCAGTAATCTTTAAAGACAACACGGCAAAATAAAAAGCGGCGAACCATAAAGTCAAACCGCCAAAACAGCCCAAAATCAACAGCAATAAATGCAAAAAACTGACAACTAAAATGAGGCACGCTGTTTTCTGGAAGATGAGCAAAAGGAAAATTAAGCACGGCCAACTGATGGCTGGAAGTGAGGAAGCCCACTCTTAAAGCCGTGATCCGACCAAACGCCGTGCCACCGCTGTGAGCCTTTTAACCATAGCAGAAAAAAAATCACCATTGATCTTCAAATGGCGATAATTGAAAAGATCAAAAAGATTAAACAAAAACTGAGAATGTGCTGACTTACCATGTTACGTTCCCTTTTTTGTTGAAACTTTTCGTTTTTAAAAAAAGGAAAATATTTGCTCAAAGATGCAGCATCGGAGGTGTCAAATTTTCGCAGTGGTCTCTTGATCGTATTACTTCTGCAGCCCTGCCTTCCAATGCGTCTGAACTTTTTTCCCTTTCTCTTTTATTTCGTTTGTGCTACCTAGCCTTTTTTTGTTTAAGACTTTAAAAGCTTTCAGCTCAGTAAACCAGCACAAATTATCTTGCCGCCTTGCGCAGCTCTGATGCTTTGGCCGCTAACTTTGGAAGGCCCTTTACTACTGCATCAAAATTAGCATTGTCAAAGCAGTTAATGAATATTAATATTGTATTTGTCATTGGAGCTGGCCCGTTGCTGAACTCCAAGTCATCCATCAGGGACAAGATTAAGCACACAATTATTTCTGACTGACAGGGACTAAATCTGCCTGATTTTTTTTTTTTCTGCTTTCAACAATTTCAAGAAAAAGGCTTTATCATTTTTGGGCAGCACTCAGAAGATAATAAAGCTGTTTAATAGACTTTTGAGTCAACATTTTATTTTGTGAGTGAAGGAGAATATAGCCAGGAAAAAACATACAGAATATGGTTTTATCATTCTGGGTATTTTTGATAAGTACATAAAAAAATAATTTGAACAAATTCCTAAGACATATAAAATGAGATTCCTTATAACCCTAAGAGCTGCAATTTAATTTCATAGGCAATATTATTGAAACATTACGAATGACTCCATTCAGAGCAAATCGGTGAACAAATCACACTATGAAGATGAAACAATGGGATGAACCGCGTGATAAATGCTTATGAAATAATTATGAAAAATGATGGAGCATTAATCTCAAACAGCAGGCCAGATTTTTCTCTTCTGCACAGTTTCATTGTGATCTTCCAGGACCACACAGTCTACACTAAACCAAACCCCACACACACTTCTCCTCACTTTGACCACAAACCCAAATTCACACACTCTACAGGCACTGTCGCACATGCAGCACCTTAAACAAATTTTTCATCATTTGAAAAAAACAAAAACACAACAACAATAAAAAAAAATCCAGATGCTTCCTTAACTGAAACGCAGCAAAAACCTTCTGCACGTATTCTGCAGAAAATGACTACATCTAACACACCTTACCTTGGATAGTGTTTTAGATAAATTAGCCAAGTAATGTGCCATTTAATCCAGTTCAATCTATGTTGCGCACTCCATCAGTAACGGTGAACACATGCAGCAGAAACACACACACCAACACACGTATTTTAGCTGTGTTTTTAAAATTAGAGTAAAACCAGGATTGACTAATTTTAAGTCTACGTTAGAGCCTTTCGACACGATAGTCTTCTGGCGGCTCTTGCTCACATTGTCAAAAGCTCATGCAAATACAAACCTCTTTCGCAAATCTGAATAATTTTTTCCCCTCTTTATTTTGAAAAAAAAAATATGTGAATAAACATTGAAAAGAAAAGGTGCAGACGGGGCTGAGAAATGACAGATGCAGTGGTTCTAATGCTATCGGAGCGGTCACTCGGTACGGGCACGGGTCAAGCTGTGGCTTCACCTCAGAGCTCCATGCTCCCGCTGACCACCCCGTCGCTCCCCTAATACCATTAGCACCCTCAGATGAACACTCTAAATTGGGCTTTTGTTCCGGTGGAGCTGCTACGTGGCCGCCGGCTCAGGTTTACCAATACAACCACCAAAAAACGAGAAAATCCGCTTAGGAGCCGCTTTCAGGACTTCTGTGCTGTTTTCTTTTACATACGAGCTCTGTTGATAGTGAGAACTGTGCATTCAGGATCTCTTTCTGGTCTTATTTGGAATTTAAATGTTTTGATAGTTTAGAATTTGAAAACAACGTAACAAATTTGATAATTTTGAAATTTGAAAAATATATGCCTTATTATTTATTACATGTTAAAAAAATTTTTTTTTTCATTAAACATACATTAGGAATTCTTCAGGCATAGTTTTGGCATTGTGTAATTTTGCAGATACACTGAAACTAATATAATAATCACAATAATTATACAATATAGATTATTACATTTAAATATTACATATAAAACATATACACACACACATATATTTTTTTACATTAAAGTTAATCTCAATATTACTTGATTACAAGAACAGCTAACAAAAAAACTAGCAAAAATATACACTATAACTTATGGATGTTGAATAAACATGAGCAAGCCGCCCATAAAAAAAAATTCAGAAATATAAGCCAGCACTCAAAAAAGCCTTAAAATTCTGTGTTGAATCAGTGTCAAGTAAGGAAGTGCGAGTAGAGATGAAAAGATGCCGCCTGTTAATGTGCACTGAGAGCGGCAGAAATAGATGCGATGTGCGCGCTTGAGTGTGTGCGCGTGTGAGTGTATGTGTGTAAAGAGGATGGAGGAGAGGCTGAGAGGTGCGAGCGAGTGGCTGCCGGCGCAGCATGATCACATCAGCACCAGTATCAAATTAACTCTCCAACTTTGAAACTTATTGATCTGCTATTAAGACACTAGTGAACTTGATGAAGTGAGTGCTGTAGGTGACTCGGGGACTTCAAAGTCTTGCACCAGCCATATAAAACAAGCTGCTTTGATTCCTTTCTCACTTTAGAGCTGGAGAGGGAGCATTAAAAGAAGCCGCGATTTCTCTCTTCGGCCTTCCATTCAACTGAGCCTGAGCGGCTTTCCTCCACCTCCAGAACCACAGCCACCACGTCATGCGCCTGCTGAATTTACACCTACTGTGTGTTACGTGAAGCTCAAAAACAGTAAGCACTACTCAAATATCCCTCCAACGCAAAGCTTCGTGGCAACAAAAATAAAACACACACATACACGGCTGGGTGCATAGGCGCCAGTTTAAAAATATTCAAATTCAGGAACTGAACAATTCACAGAAGAAACGAGAAGAACCATAAGGACGTCCATTTATGATAAACATTTCATTATGAACATTTCAACATGTCATTACGAACTCTTCGGTGCCACTGGGTGGAGACACCAGAAAAGAGAACAAAATCATTTTATTCAATCATCCATAATTCCAAACTGATATTAATTATTTAAAAAAATTAAATAAAATAAAGCATAGTAATTTTAGATATATTTTTATTGTATTTATTATAATCTCTGTATATAAAAATATAATAATCATTTTCACCAAAAATGCAACATGGTCATTGTGCCTGTTTGTCTTTACATCCCTCCTCTAAGAAACAGCTGCTAAATAGATTACAACAAGCACTTTTGTAAACAGAGGAGGTAAAAGAGCTCAAGTTTACACACAAGGTCTCAGTTAGCCTACAGGGGTTTGCTAAAATAAATATTAAATATTAACAAATAAATTAATCATTGAGAGGAAACTGTCTGTGCTCGGGCTTGAAGTCTCAAGAGGAGTGTGCCATGACACGGCGTGTGTGTGTGTGTGTGTGTGTGGGTGTAATTAAAAACCCCAAATAGATTTTTTAAAAAAATAGCTAAACATTTACTGTGTGTTTCCCTTCTCCTCCTCACTCTAATTTATTTAGTTATGAATGGAATCAAAGAGGGGGTGTACTTAACACTTAACAGGAGACAGGAGATGAGAGTGTGTTTAAACACCACGCTGGAACATGACAGTCTGGATGGAGCACAATGAGAAATCGTTTTTCCCAAATGGAAACTTTTTTTTTTTTTTAAATACAGATGGGAATAAGATTAATTATAATTTCATTATATATAAAATACTAGCATATTATTTTGCACATAGATGGTTTTTCTAACATTTAAAAATAAAATTGTTATTTTGTTCTTTTCTGTGCTCTGCTGCTAAGAATCAGTGTCAATTGTCTGCACTACAGAAATAGTGGAGCGAAAGAGAAAGAGAAGGAACAATGCCTCCAGCACGCACGTCATATTTAACCCACTTGCAATATCGAACTCAAAGTTATCTCTTCTATCGTAGAGGGAAAAACATATAGCGCACTGATGGGAGCCGCAGCAGCTGAGCAACAAGGAGAAGCCGACCAGGAAAAAAAAAAGAGCTCAGTGCCAAAAGCATATAGAACAACTTTCACCAATTAGTGAGGAGAGACAGAGAGAGAGAGAGAGTGATAGAGAGAGAGAGTGAGAGAGTGAGAGATAGAGAGAGAGAGAGAGAAAGAGAGAGAGAGCGCAAGCTGCGGCAATGCCGCTCAAAGAGCCTAGGCCTCACGGCAAACCTGTCACGCCGGCTGGATTGATCAACAGGCCCACCATTTCTAATGGCATGCTGTCATGAAGCCACAGCTACTGGGAGCCACCTGCCTTGCTGCTTGTAGACAGCAAAGTGAGTGTGAGTGAGTGAGTGTGTGTGTGTGTGTTTGGCTGGGTCTATATGTTGCTTGCTCCACTATGGGCCAGTTGGGCCATGTAACTCTGCCCTATCTTTAAGCAGCAGAGTGAGGATGAGATGATTTTCTCCTCTGGGCGTCCCGCTTTAGGAGCCCGTACGTGCTCATCACCAGCTACAGCATGACACACATTCACTTATGAAATATTCAGATGAATAAGAGAGGGTTTTGACTTTAAACTTGCCAGGCTTTATGCAAAAAAATCACAAATTATATTAAGATTATTATTAAAATATTATAATGTTAATATTATAGACTAATATAAAAAAAAACTTTAATAATTTTTTTGCATAAAATCTGGCATTTGTTTATTAAGCAATAAATTTTTCTTCACATTAGCTAAAAGTATCCAATATAAACAGAAGCATGGGTAAAATGCTTAAACAACAACACCACTACTACTACTACTACTACTACTAATAATAATAATAATAATAATAATACGGTTGTTATTATTACTACATTTTTCTGAATTTTACCTGTGCAATTATATGAGCGAGTTATATTTGTTAAAATCCATTTAGCTAATGCCAAAATAAATATTGCTATTATTTTTAATAAGTATTATTTTTATCTATAAGCTCATTTGCACAACAGCAAATATAATAATAATAATGACTGTATGAATGCAGTATTACTGGATTTACTGCAAGTACTAAAACTATTTTTTGCTTTTTAATATTAATGACAACCTTCAGTAAATTAATAAAAACACTAAAACACAAACATCTGCCCTTCTGATGTATGTGTCCATGGATGAACCTACAATAAAACCAATAACATATCCAATAAAACGATCCCTTCTATGGCCTTCATTCTTCCTCTGAAGGGCCACCAGAGCGCTGCCATGCTAACGATTAAAAGTCAACTGAAAGTTACAGAACTTTTGAGTTCAAGGTGGTGCTACTCATTTGGAGTGTATGTCACGTACAGGTAACCTTTTTATCGCGTCTGCCTCTGGTCTCATCAGTCGATGAAATTCTCTGCCCGCGGCAGTGGCTTAGCCAAGGGACACCAACCAATAGAAAAATATTTCATTGTGTTAGCATTTCAAATGGCGGGCGGAGGGTGGTGGTGTGTTTGGGAGAAGAAGAAGCGCTAACCGATAGCTGCTAGTGGAATTAATTGGCTATTCCGAGAATAATGTCCCTTACTCTGGATCCTCGGAGGGCCAAGCGCCGGTGGAGTCCACTTTTTTCGGTGTCTTCAAAAAGAAGACCGCTTGGGGGTACTGGCTGTATTAGGGTTTTAGCTCATTCCCCTAAAGGCCGACAAAAAATAATCAGAAGCACTGAACCAAACTCGGCTAATCCACAGCCTAATTAAAACCACAGAAGCCCATTATACCGAGCAACATTGCCAATCAACAAATACACATTTACTGGAAAAAATTCTTTATACTTTAACACCGTATGATTACACAGAAATTATTTAAATGTTCTGCGGAAAAAGTTTAACCAAATACTTAAAACTGAATAATGTAGGATATCTGAATGTGACCGCTTTATCTTGGATTTCAGCCAACGTTCGATAAATGGCTAAAGATGGCGCTACCATGGAGGTGCTTCAATCCTTTTATTTAAGGGGATTTGAATCTGAGCTCCGTTCCACATCACCCAAACACATGCAATGACCCTAACTGATATTGGTGCATCTCTTAGACATATCTTAATCTAACCTTTTGAAAGCTCTACGGCTTTTCAAACTCAAAACAGCATTAAGAATGAGCATTGTTTGAAGCGGCAGAGTAGCCCTGGGAGATGAGTTCTTCGAATGGTCTGGCCTGGTGCAGGGCAGAAGCCCTCTAGACATGCAGCTGCTTATAGACACCTAACAGAACCTCCATCAAAAAAGAAGAAACAAACCAAACCACATAAAAATAACAAAAAGTGAGCGTGAATTTATCCGAAAAGTCATTCCAAATTTATTTGGTTGCATCCGTTGGACTAAATGCATGGTGAGTGTCAATTTCATCCCATGGAAAGATGGACAGGCAAATTCGTTATACGCCTTTCGGTTGCTCATTGTACATTCCGTCAACGCAGTCAATCTTATTAACTTCCGCGCTGGTTCACACATGACATTTTCTTCAATTTTCTCGCTGACATCAAAAACATCAATTAGCAGCTCGAAAATAGGAAGGAGCGAATGACAGAGTCCGATAACGCTGACTTATTTGAAGCCCAGGGTAAATCTATTCTCCAGTTTCTGAATGTGTTCATTACAATTTGTGGTTTCAAAGAAGACCTCCAAATAGCAAAGAAATTAAATTTATCTCCGAGAAATGTCCAGAAACTGCTTTTTTTTCTCTCTCTTTTTTTAAATCCCATGTCTGTGTCTTGGCCTCAATGGGAAACACAAGCGGGCAGGCACTACTTTTATTATAACAGATCCTAACTCGGGCAGAACTTGAAGCCATAGACCACAGCGTTAAACCCACTAACAAAAGAATACAATAGAATTGGATTGCTTTGTTGTGAAATATATGGGTCTTATATAAATGCTAACTAAAATGTGGTATAATTTCCCACATATATATTGCGTGTTATAATAACATTATAGCGTGTATGACTTGGTTCACAGTAACGAAGGTCAGTGTGACATTAGAAATGATTTACTCAACCTGACTGTTGTGCTTCTATTAATCATGCATAAATAAGAATGTAGACCTGCATATTTCAAATCTTGGACATTAAAAATAAATGTAAAACAAAGGTCTGTATAACATACAGGCTGCTCATTTTTTGTTATTCTTTTCCATATCACAAACTACATACATATCGAGACGTGATGAATGCACTGCTCCCGTCTGTGTATGTAACTCAATAAAGCTCAGATAGCAACCTTAAAGTAAAAGGCTATTTTTTGCTGATAGTCTAACACTGTAACTCAGCTTCTGAGTGCTTAAGTTACATCTCTAAGGGAGTGAACAAAAGCAACTTCAGTAGCCATTGAGAGACACTGTGGTGGAATAAATGTGAGAGGAATGCGAGGATCACATTCCCCTGGCCCATTGATTTCTGATCTTTTGACGTTATTTAGTTGCTTTTTATTTTCTCAGCTGTCCGTTGTTCTGCTCGTCACCAGCGACAGCGATGTCCAAACAAGCAACGGGTGGGATATCTACTATCTGTCAGAGGAGCGGGGCTCTTCCCGGCACTGAACTAGTGGAGAGCACTGACACAGTGCCGAGAACTGGCGGGATGAAAATATCACTTGGTATAATGGGGGCTAATCAGATTTCGGATGCCATTTACTTTCTAGTGGAGGGTGTCACAGAGTAGGAGCGGTGTAACCAATCCACTTCCACGTGATCATCCATGTCCAACATCTGCCTGCTAATGCTCAGTTCACCGGTGAAGAGCTGCTGCTCAAGGTGTGTGATTGTTGAGCCAGTAGGGGTAAAACAGAACAAAACATGAAGAGATGCATTTCTAATGCCGCAGGCAGACAAAACCTCAACACTGATCTTTTCCATTACTCCGAGATCTGATCTTCTTCAGCATTCACTCTGTGAGTCCGGTAGATTAGATCACCGTGAACACTGCCTCTATTTTTTTCGCTCAGTGTAATTATTTTTATGCGGTTGGCACACACTGTCTATTCCTCAGATGAAAAACACAGAAGTGCGCACACACACACACACACACACACACACACACACACTCACGTATGCCCAGACCCACAGCAATTATTTTTTAAAATCTCTGAATGCCATTAACCCATTAAATGATTTTATTAAAAAGCCATGATAAGTGTTGGGGGGTAAAACATCAGACTGTTTTAGGTCAATCCACAGCTATTATTATCCTATCTCTAAATAAACAAATGGTGACAGTAATCTCCTCGGGCCTGACACTAATGGACTTTCAATAAGGTAGGAACACTAGGAGGGGTGCAGGGTGACCAGGGAATGTTTTTCACGTCCTGTGTCCGCTTTCAGTCACTTACTCTAGAAGACATAACACAGGCTTACTCAGGGCGTTAACCCCAATTCAACTTCACGCTCATGCCAACAGATCCTCCTTTTATTTGAGTCACATTTTTTGCCATTAATGGCTATAGGAAAAAAATGCAAATAATGACGTCCATCTATGCATAATGTAAATTACAACACAAAGAACTGTACCACTGAAATTCCACATACCCTAGTGGTATGCACCTTATTAACTGATTAAAAGCAGTGTATACTGTTCTGTCCAATTCGTCTCCTATAGCACAAACATCTCATCCTCATTCCAGTTTCAGTTTGGCCGTGTCACGTTATCACTCCCCTCCACATCTACCTTTGCAATTACTTTCAGAGTTTAGGATTTACAAATTTGCTCTTTCATGTCCTATGTTGGCAGATAAGTCGCTGCTCCTGACCATGAAAGCAGCTTTTTAATGAGCTAAGCTGAGGTTAATTGCTTCGCCAAGATCCCAAAGTCATGTGTCTCAATATGAAATTAAGCCATTTCCCGGAGTTTCCCTGACTCATTTAATTAAAAACACTTCAGCCCAATTTTCATTCCCCACAGAGCAGTAAACTACGACTGGAATCTCATTTGTTGTTCACTGAACATAAATATTTTGTTTGCAGCAATTAAGTATAAACAGCTTCATATTTTCTAGCCTCAGTGATGATGTGCACCGTGGTAAACATTAGTGATGGAAACTATTACAGCAAACAAGACGGCTACTGAAACGAAGCTCGTTTGAACTGGCCTATACTTTCTGGCACTAATGTTATTTAGTTAAATAATAATAAAATCTAAATAACTAATTAAATAATAATAATAATCATAATAATAATAATCATAATAATAATATAAGTAGTAGTAGTAGTAGTAATTACCACTATGTATCACTGTGTTATTCAGACAAAATCCACTCCCCCAACAGAGCCCTGCACTAAATGACCATATATTCACTTGTGATTAGGGATTACATGAGGTGCATCTGTCTGTATGAGGGACCTTGTAATTAACAGTAGTGTGAATGTGTTAAGGTTAGCCTCTTGTTGAGACGGTTCACTTCTACTGACAGCATAATTACGGCTTTGCTCAGTTGGCCAAGCGTTTCACTAAAAACTAATTCAATCCATCTTCGTTTGGCCGACACCGCCCCCTCTGATTGATGGATAGTTATCATTAGCCAGTGGCAAAGTCGAGCATGGAGGGGGAAATGTGATAATTCCCAAAGCTAATGCTAGTCCACTAGTGAATGCCACCTCTCGTACTCTCAATCACTAATGCACATGTGCACATGTGCATGCGCATGCGCGCACACACACACACACAGCTCTGTCTGCTCTATATTACTGCATAAATTGGGCTAAGAAACAGAACTGAGTTATGGGTCACTGGCCAAGGTGCTGCCCAGAGGAGAGGGTCTGCTCATAAACGCAGACACACATACAGACAGACACCACTTGGCATACTGTGACCCCTGCACTCACAGAGGCTACAGCTCTACCCCCTTTTATAGCATGCTGCTTACACTGCTGAGAGATGGAACACATGCACACACACTCTAAGCAATCTCCCGTATGACTCTGTCCAAAACCAACCACAGGCTGCTGATTAACGGAGACTTGTCTACTTCTCTATATTTTAAGTATATGGCTATATAAAGAGGCAGTCATATATCTTAATTATGTGTTCTGTTTTTTTCCTCCAGAGGGAGGCTGTGCATGGCCTCTGCAAATGACAGCCTTGCAGACTCCACAGTCTGTGTTTGCAGACGGCACTAAAGATTGCACACCTCGCTCAGTGCCTGGAGAAATGCACTTTAAAGCCAGACTCCTCAAAAACCCCATGGCCGATGCTAACCGCTAACGGCAGCCCCTTGCTCCTCCCCGCCACAGCTACAAAAGCAGAGCCGGAAGCCACTACACCGGCATCCATGACACCTCGTTATCTCACGCTCAGGGGTTAGCATGAACTTAAAACAGACAGCTGGACTCTTTGTGTGCATATAAAGCTGGTAAAGCATCGACCCAGGCCCGTCGTAGAGAGGCGCTGTAGTCGTGATTATCCCCTGTCCCTCTCCTCTCTTCAGCTCTCCTCTGGCTCCAGGTTTCAGGGTCAGTGGCACTACAGGAGCACGCCAGGCCCTGCCATTTCACTGATTGAAATTTGTCTGGATCCTTCAATCGATTGTGTGCAATGACCCCCTGGGAGAACCTTACAAGAACACGCACGCATCTTCTCAGCATTAAGGAGACAATCTTCACACATCAGGGGGCCAAAAGAGGGGGACACACTACTAGAGGGACTCACACACTTATTACAATTATAATGAAAATAATACACACACAACATCCAAAAGCTGAAGCAAAAAAGTAAAAAGTATGGCTAATAAACAAAAACAGTGAAAATACCAATTTTTCTGAAAAATTGAAAGCGTCGCACATTTTTGTTTTTTTACTTTTAAATAGCATGAATGAATTTCAAACCATATGGAATGGTTTAGCGAGTGAAGAAATTAAAAAAGATGTGAACATTATGCCAGAAAGGTTAAATGCTGTAATCAAAGTAAAGGGTAGCTACAATAAATATTGACTTTTTTTCTCAAAAAGAGACTGTTATTTTTGTTATTACTATATATTGTTGTTTCTTTACTTATTCACATCAATATGATCCAAAAATACATGAAATAAATACTTGAATAGTACTTGGTTTCTGATTTATCTTCATTTTGTTGTGTAAGTGTACTGTATTTTTCTCATTCGCTAAACCATTCCATATGATTTGAAGTTGATTCATGCTTTGCAAAAGTCAAAAAAATAAAATAAAATAAAATTTGCGACATCTTTCAGAAAATTCTTTTCCTCCCTGTTTTTGTTTATCCTCTAGTATACCTCAATATACTTGTCAGAATTATTTTTTTGGTTCTCATTGCCTGCAATAGCATTGTTCAGTACATTTTCACCAAAAAATAGAGAAGTAATTTTTTTTTACTTCTTTTTATTAGGGGCCCTTTTAGACAAAAGTAGTGGTATATAATCTTCACTGCACATTACTGAATACACACACACACACACACACACACACACACACGGAGAATTCACTGTAACAATAACATACACCTCATTAAAGATTAAAATATATATTTTAATTACCAACTAATCCTAAATTCCTTGTTCAAGACAACTCTAGATTTCTAGAGAAATGCAGCAGTACTATTTCTATGTAAACTCTCTCTCACTCTGTGTGTGTGTGTGTGTGTGTGTGTGTGTGTGTGTGTGTGTGTGTGTGTGTGTGTCTAGTGGATTTACTAAGTGTTTTTTTCTGAAGGCAGAAAATGCTGGAACCTGTGCTCTCTTGTTCTGATCCACTGTAAGTGAGGAATGTGAGCTGTCTGCAAGTCTTAACTAATAAAGCTTCAATTCTCGACTTTATTTCTCTGCGGAAACATAGGCAACATGAGTATGTGAGGGTGTGCACACACACATACACACACAGATAGCCAACCGAAGTGGCAGACGCAGCTTGCTAGGCTCCAGACCCTGCAGTTTGTTTAGAAACACTTGAGTTGACGACGCCCAAAGGGTGCAATTAAGGCCAATTACAGGCTGTGGTTTTTATTAAGAGCTACAAGCTGGCCAGGCCGATACACAGTGTGTGCAGAGGATGCATTCAAATCTCTCTCCACCTCACTCACTCATTCACTCACTCTCACACACACACACAAAAAAACAGCAGATGTGTAATATTAACATAATTTATCGAGGAAAAAGCTAAGAACTGTTCACATTTTCAAAACTTGTGTGAATAAGCCAGTGACCCCCACATGCTCCAATGATGTAATCAGGATCAGAAGGAGAGCTGAATGATACAGGCAGAGAGAGAGAGAGGTCACACCACCACCACAGCCCACTCATACAACAGAGTGCAGTGGAAAAAGACTATATAATACTGAAACACTAAAACAAAACAAAAAAATATTCACATATTTCCTGATTATCTCACATTCATCATTATTCAATGCAAAAGAGAAGAAAACACCACCAAATATCAAAAGCCTGGCCCCGGGCTTTTGATGAAAATAGCAGGGGCAGATGTTACAAAGCATTTAGGGGCTTCGGTCATGTGACCCCCATGCTGGGCTGACTCGGGATCATGAAAAGTGAGCTACAGCTGTGACGGAACAAAACACAAGCACATCCTACTGCATTCATCAAGGCATCACAAAAATCAGCTCTGAATCAATCAGCCGTTCACACGGCGAGGGAAGTGCTTTCCTCTTTGTGTTCCTGTTATTGGGCTGTTTACTGATCGTTATCATCCCCCACTCCTCGACGTCGTGCTTGGACACGTTTCAAAAAAAACCATGCATCTTTTTTTTTCTATTTCTGTAAGGAACCCCACTCCTTAATGGCTTTCAAAACAGGAAGCACAACAATATAACTGAAAAGTGAGAATGCTCACTGTAGACATCCTCTCAGTTTGAAGAACGCATCTCTCTCTCTCTCTCTCTCTCTCTCTCTCTCTCTCATGCATGCACAGATGCTCATACACGTACACACAGATAGATGCTCATCCACATGCACACAGATAGATTGACCTTCATACATATCCTTTATGGGATACAGATACATTAGAGAGAAACGAAATCCCTGTCCTTGGCAGTCCAACATCTTCAGTAACTTACCTGGAGTTGAGTCAAGCAGTATGTCTGAATTTTCATATTTTTTTATGAAGCTAAATTCAGTGGTTAAACTTTACTTTAACTTTATACACACACACACACACACACACACACACACACACACACACACACACACACATATATATATATATATATATATATATATAACAGCTATCAGTATATTCTAAATATATCCAAATCTCCAGTGTTAGATGTGTGATTTTTGCATTGTATTGGTAAAATATATTGGCACTCGTTATTATTCTAAACTGTTGTGTAGCTGTAAGAATATTTCACTCCTAAAAGCTTGATAAAACATGATCTGCTTTATTAGTTTGCCTCTTCTCTGTCCAAATTTCTTTTGGCATTTGGGAAAGTGCTTGTTTAAAAGTCGGTGGTCTGGAGGCAACTCCTTCAACAAAGGTTCTACTCAGGAACATCCTGGCAAATTTGGATGGATCAAGTGCATGAAGCTAAATCTAAATGGGTCACCAAAGGCCATAATGTGAAGCATTTGCTTAGCGCAAGTCCGTACATGGAAAACGTTTCTCTGGTTTTTGATGTTTCTTTTGCACTTAAGTCCCCAACTGTGTGCAAACTGCATACACGCTAATAAAGGATTATCAAGGTATAGATCTCAGCAGAGCTGTTGGATTCACTGCCATCAAAGCCAGTGTACATCCACGCAGCGATGCTCAAGGCATGTATGCATCAGAAAGTCAGATGAACTTTGTCCACATTCCTCTGATGCGTCATTACTGAACCTTTGTGAGCTCAAACGTGTACACATTTCAGCAAAGCCAAACCGCATCCAGAAGTCTCAACACGACAGGAAAAGTGCTTTATTGCTTCCTGACTCAAAGAGCTGGAAGAGACAGGTACACAACCTTCTGCACAGTTGGATAAAACAAATCCTAACAGCACAGCTACACCTGACCAAAGAACTCTTTTTCTTCTCCGAATCCTCAAATGGACCGCATTGTCTCTTGACGCCCTGTACCTATCCATCAGTTCAGTCTAAAAACGGTACATGCCCCTTCCTTTGCAAGCATGAGCACGCCCTCCCCATTGATTTCTCTCAGTCGAGGCCTTTTCCCTGCACGCTGCATTTCCACAGCAGTGTCATCTTTACCACTGGTCCTCTTTTAACTGACTTTTACTCCAGTGGCGGAATGTATAAACGGCGAAGGCGGACGGGAAGAAAGAGAGAAAAACTGATACATGCGCTACAAAGTTTTGTCTATTGATTTCTTTTTGATGCGTGGCTGAAAAAAACGAGCGGGAGTTCAAAGCCAAGAAGGTCTTTTTTGATCACGGCTACAGTAGCGGTGGTGGTAGCAGTCCAGGAAGCAGTGCTGTTAGACTCAGAGCGTTTGTGTGGATTTCTTTGTTCTGGTCGTGATGTGGTTTGTGAACCGATTTGATGCACCGCAACATTTACACGTGCAGTGAGTGCCTACTAAGGCTACATTTACATTTACATTTACATTTACATCATTTAGCAGACGCTCTTATCCAGAGCGACTTACAGAAGTGAGGCTACAGTACCTACTGCACTGTAGCACAGCGAGATGCAGACTGTGCTTATTGGTCAGGTAAATAACACCAGAATGCCTAATAGGCAAGTGTAAACAAATACCATACTAGGATAAACAGATCAAAGTCAGCATACAAGTGTGAGAGGAGAAAAAATAGTACTGGAAATAGGCAGAAAAAGGATAAGAGTTTGGATGCAGAAGAGCATCACTCCAGAGTGCGCCCAATCCTGTGATCCGGTGTCGGCGAGTGTGTATGCCTCGTGTGAAGGTGTGATGAGTGCTCGGCCCAGGCTCTCTGTGATGTGCTGCGCTGTCCACTGGGGGCTACAATTAGACCATCAAACTCATTGCAGCCGGGAAGCGGCACACATCTCCAGAGCCTCTCGCTCCAAAGAGACGGCCAACTTGTAAGACTGGGGGAGGTAGGCTTTGATGTGCCACGCTCAGCAGAAGCCTCCCTATTTGCTCATATTAATGCCGAGGAGATATAACAATTAAAAGGGAAAGGCAGCAGGCGGGTGGGCAGCAGGACCACTCATGCACAAACTAGCATTAGCATAGAGGACCAGCACAAGACACGGAGGTCATAAATGGAGTGATGGAAAAGCCTCGCAAGCCACTTGAAATGCATTACTGCCACTTTCGAGGATACACAGAGGACGACGGAGTTCAAAACTCAACATAACCAAAAGGTGTGCACCATCATGAGGTCCGTGTCATAGATTTAACATACACACATATTTCTCTATTTTTTTCCATTTCTCTTGCTTAACATACAGTATGCTCAATTTCTAGTCCTACCCTAAAAATCCCCCAGAGTTCCTTATCAGACCACAGTGTCTAAGGTTTAAATAGAATTAAAATTTATTCCCCTCGAGCTCGATCTTATGATTTTTGCAACATGCACCAAAGTTGAAGTGAATAATGCTTTAAGTATATACTAAGGAAACAAAGAAACTAAATCAAGATTTTTATTTTTACATATTTTAAACATGAGATTGATAAGTTGAGTTCCGTGCACTCCGCAAAGTAGAACATGAGCATATTAGGTAATGACATCTCACTCAGTATTAGTATATCCAGCCATGGAACAAAATTAAAATATCAGTTTTAATGAGGATCCCATTATAAGTGGTTTACTATTTTTTTTCTATTGCTGTACTATGAAAAACAACAACTTTTTGGTTTATTTTTCCATGTGGAAAGCGTAAAAGAATGATCACGCCGCTGCTCCATCACAATGCTAATTTAAAGTAATTTAAAGTTTGAATAAAGTGCTTTCTGAAAAACATGAGGGGCATATTGCATCACTTTTGTTTGTATTTTCTGGGATGGCATTTTGTTGACTTTCTAGGAGCTCTGAATCCATGGCAAACCGCGAGCATCTGTTAGCCATTTCAATCCATGCATCATACAGTCACAGTCTGGACAATGTCTGTTATTCCCCAGACAGTGCACCAATCAGATCGCATCACTCCCATATACTAAGTCACTCTGCTTCATCGCAATCGAAATACCACGCCTTTATTAACAGCAACATTTTCATTAAGATCTTCGTTCTTGGATGGAGTATGAATAAACATCCTCTGATTCCATCATCAGGCTTGCCAAGCTAGGCCATTTCAACATCAGATGGCGACACCGTGAAAAGTTCTTAATTAAAAACCTCATTTAAGTGTTGCATAAACACACAACAAATAAAAATCACTGGGCTATGCAAAAGTGTGAATAAAAGCAAACATTTTAAAAAGCCAAATAAGAGACCCTGCTCTGTATCTAAAGGTCTGTGGCAGCATCATCAGAGCTTTTCACATACCCGTCTGGTGAGATATAAAAAGAGAAGGGAGAAAAAAACAAAAAAACCCCACAGCCTTGTGAGGAAGAACCGTCTTGTTACGGAGGAACAGAGCATGTCGCAGATGAGAGTCGGACAGTGTTCAAAGAGACGCAGGCCAGTGAAGCGCTCGCTCGCTCGCGTCTCCCTCCATGCCGCTCCGTCCTTAATGAGCCTCCCTGTAAAGCCCGGGCTCTGCGGCTGTCTGTCTCGCTCCAATCATGGCCCGCCACTTTATCCACATCCGCTCACTCGGCTCTGTTTACCTCTCCCTAAACAGCTGTTAACAACACAAATGAATGAATAAATACGCAAATGAATGTGTTTAGTTAATGTTAATAATGCATGAAAAGGAAGCAGAGCTTAGACGGCTCTCCAGCTGCACTAAAGAAGAAAGAAAAAAGAAAAAAAGCCCGGATTAAAACAAGAGACGCTGGTATAAGCTTTTGCTAGTGTCCATTTTGTTCAGAACAACCACTGAACCTTGAGTCCCCTTATCACCTGCTCATCAAATTAGAGACAACGCAGAGTTTCTGCTTTTAGCACTGTACAAGACACGTCTTTTCAACCGAATAAATGACCACGATGACATTATTTATACCTACGACAATACACATCAACAAGATTGTTTGTTAAGTTGTTCCAGAAAAAAAAATCCTCACAGGAGCAACAACAAAGAAAAAGTACATAAAAAAGTAAAGAGTGAGTTGTGACTGGAGAGAATGGAAGAGTTCAGTGTCACTTTCTCCCTTTTTGAAGACAGAGAACTTCGATACTACTGACTGCACGTACTGCGAAGAAACATCAAAACCACGGTTGCACCGAAACTGCTGTGAGAAATAAAACCGAATAAATTGGGCGTTAGTCTCACAAAGGATAAGCTGACACACATCTGAAAATGATCTGGAGGAGGAGAATGTGAAAGGACAATGCAAACCTGCATCGAAATCAGATCCCAAGTGTTCCTAAAGTATCGCTCTCGCGCTCTCACTGAGGCCTCGCAGAATAAACCTGATTCGGGTCAGCTTAAGAGCTCCCTGGAAGCAGTCAGCATTCCAGCAGCCAGCAGCCAGCAGCCAACACACACACACACAAAGTGTTAAAATTTAAGTGTCACGCTGCATTCAGTTACAACAATAAATTATTCTTTGGGAATGTCAGATTGAAGCTTTACCCCTCCTCCCTGACACTCGCTCACTCATTCTGTTCTCCTCACTCCTAGACACACACTCACACACACAAACGTACACTCTTCCCACTTCTTGAGCTCTCTCGAAATCTCCCTCGGCACTTTACATGGCCAGTCGGACTGTCCATAAAGCATGCAGAAATTGTATCTAAAACATAGGAGGCTTTCGTCCAACCTAAACAATGGATTAGCGAGGGAACATGCTGTGGGACACCAAGAGATTTCAATGGACCACAACCGCCTTCCCCTTCACATCCCTGAAGGCCAGCTTCCATATGGTGGGATTTCATAACGGGAATTTTCACAGCCACGGGTTTGGTGGAAAGTGCGATTCATTTTCACTGCAATTAAATTATTGAGCAAATCTATCTGGGTTTTGTGACGGAGGCTGGCGAGTGGGGGGCTTACTAAAACAAGCACAGCGCCTCCAAAAACAGCTCCCCTGCTACAAGGCCACACAGGGGAAGCAGTGTAAAAATCACTCATCCTTCTCCCTAAAGTTCACCTAAAACTTCCTGGAACCAGAAAGAGCGCACTATAATATAAATAAAGAGTGAAGTGGAAGAAGCTGCAGTGATGAAGTAAAGTGAAACAACATGGAGAATAGAACAGGACTCTTAGTGCTCATGGGGAAGAAAGAAAGAAAAAAAAGATTCAGTATGTCAGAAGTCACGATGTCCCCACTATGTAACGGCTAACTTCTTAGCTAATATGAATAATTTTTCAAGACACACAATTCACCAAGCAGCTGTCTCATGCTACGCTGTGCTAAAGGGAGCATTTTTTTCATCCTGTGCTTCATCCTTATCTTGTCCCTTCCTCTTCCTCCTCTTCTCTCTCTCTGCCACTTTCCCAAGCTCCTCTATTACAGGCCTGTGAAAAGAGGTCATGTATCAGTTTACTGAAAGTCCCTCTCTGACCACACGACCCCCCCACAGCCCGCTTAGCCCCAAGTCATTCCATCACTCCGTCCCTCCCTCCCTGCTTTGCTCTCTCCCCATTCTATTCTTCCATAACGCTGCCTAACAGCTCCGCCCCTTGTCTACCCACAGCCCGATACTAATTGGTAAATCTGTCGAACCATAGCAGGCCAACAATAAGACACCTGGAGTTCTGTCAAAACACGTTCCTCTGTGAAACAGCCTCAAGTGCTAATACTGTACTAGCTAACTCAGACAGCCTTACCCTTAACCCCACAAGGTGTCTATGCATGGGTATAGTGTGTGTGTGTGTGTGTGTGTGTGTGTGTGTGTGTGTGGTTTGAAATGGGGACACTGCCACCATATTTTGTCACTTAGAATTTATGATTCTGTGTGTGAGTGTTCTGTAGGCCCGACTGTTTAAAAGACCCATATTACATCAAATATAAAATGTGCTGTCTCTACATACAACAGGCTTAGGATTTACTCACACTAGTGACGTTTGCCTTGTACAACTGAACGTGACGGTCCCCATTCCCCACCCCGGCCCTGAGTGCACTCACAGTGCAACTTTATTGATGAAAGTGCTCTCTCTTGATGCAGACTACGTTTATAATCTGAATTATTTGGGGTGATTTTGGGCATGGTGACACATGACCCTCTCACACGCTAGACATTTATCAATTACATAAATTGTCCAAGTGGTCCATGGAAGATGGATAACCCAAGCCCAGTACGCAGCAAATCAAAATGCCAGTCAAATGAACAGGACTTTGGGTGTCAAATGTGTTTGGGTATGGTGCAGTACATAAAATGCAAGTACACCCATAAACGTGGCCCTGTAGTTCTTACTTTCATATAAACAAATCCAATTTCCTACCTAGGGGTGGCACGGTGGCATAGTGGTTAGCAAATCCACCTCACAGCAAGAAGGTCCTGGGTTCCTGTCTCGAGCTCGGCAAGGGCGTTTCTGTGTGGAGTTTGCATGTTCTCCTTGTGCTTGCATGAGTTTCGTCCTGATACTTCAGTTTCCTCCCAAAGTGCAAAAACATGCACATTAGGCTAATTATTCAAATTGGCCCCATGTGTGACTGTGAATGGATTTGTGTGTGTGTGTGAGTGTGTGTGTGTGTGTGTGTGTGTGTGTGTGTGTGTGTGTGTGTGTGTGTGGTCCTATGATGGATTATGGGCTGTTCAGGGTATTTTCTGCCTTCGGCCAGCGTTGGCTGAGATAGGCTCCAGCCTCCCCGTAGCAATCTAATTACAAAATGTGCATCAATAGAATGATCATTTTACTCATTTATTCATATCATGGAGCATGAGGGTGTGTGATTCTGCAAGAAACCAAGTCCGTATCCACTCACACACTGCTTCACAGGAAATCCTTAAGGAAGTTCCTACGTGTAAAAAAGAAAAACCTTTTTCACAGGGAGAGCCCTCTCCCGTTTTATGGCCTTCTCCTCCCACAAACTGAAAGTAAACTGTACTGCTTTAGATCCACCGCCGTGCTGCAGTGTTGCAGTGAAATCGTGTGCAGCCGAGCTTGAAAACCTGACCCAGCCTTAGCTAAGACACGCGACGTACACATTTGTTTGTCATTCAGTCAAACTTTTCTTGCACGTATGCAAAACAGGCACGGGCAGGAACACCTACGGCAAAAATATGTGGACATGTAGATCAATATTTGGAGTGAAACGCCAGCCCTTCCGCACACATGCACACATTCGCGCACCCACACACACACCCAAAGCAAGCTGACAAGCTCCACCCCCAACCTTGTCAAACAAGTTCTGGCAGCAACATTTTACAAAACCTCAGAGCAAGATGGGGGTGGGGGAAGAAGTGGAAATCTGATTATTCACCCAACATAAGACTTCTTCAAAGGCTGAGTCCATTATTACCTACACGCAGTGAGGCGATCAATGAGCAATTGATCATTGGAGCAACACAAAGAGCTATTCCCTTGATGACTTGGCGACGAGCTCTTCCCACTATGCCGCAGCTCTCTTCACTATGCTAAATGTAAGAAGATGAGCTAAACAATTTCAATTCCCTGATCTCAACGCCAGCATCACATTTGGCAGACCAAGGCTACTCATTGTACGGCATTCTTTTGAGCTCCCCCAACTATTTGCGTCCACTAAGGAGGGTTGAGGCGTGAACGAGACACTCTGCAGCTCTGTATCATGCCAGTCTGTGCCTGGCAAAGCTGCCAAAGAACCCTCTTTCTCTTTCACACACACACACACACACACACACACGTTTCTCTGCCAGTGGACAAGAGGACAATTAATGCAGATAGACTGTGGCCTTGTCTCGTGCAAAACATCCTTAACCCCGACCCACATGACACGCCGCTGCACATGTACGCGCATAAACACGACCCACTCTGCTTCCTCGCTCATATGCTGGCATACGTTCAAGCCCAGATGCCAGGACTGAAAAGCAGCCTCTTCATGCCAGCTGCTTCAGGAGAAAGAAAAAGAAAAAGAAATAATCGCCATCATTCCGGAAGATGAGAGGAAAAATAATTTACATAACACAAATGCGGCTTGCTAGCAAGAGCGCTCACAAAGATGACGCTCGGAAGACGACGAAGCTGTGAGGAGAACGCCTGGAGGGGCCGAGCATTTGAAAAGTCCCGCAACAGACAGAACTGAAGTTGAGCACCAAACGTGGCATTTACGAATACACACTGAACGGAATGTACAGCTTCTCCCTGACGTACCTGTCCACAGTACTTCCTGGGAGCTTGGCAGGGCTTCTTCCTCCTCCATCATCAGGATTCCATGGATGAAATTAATTAGTGATAAATTTATAGTAATATTCCCCTTTAGCTTTCCTACTGTTGTTTTTGACATTTTCGATTGTAAAATGCCTTTATTTACATATTCATGAGTTCCGATTATAAGATCCGTGGAATCCAAATGAAGCAGAAAAATGTCCAGATCTGCCTGTCCAGGTATCACAGGTATCACAGGTCTCACAGGTCACACAATCATTCCGTAATACACACTCGTTCACTCAAGTTGCATGAGTCAAAAACAAACCATGAACATGCTTTTTCACCCACATTTAGAGTCTATTTCCTATTTCTGAGGCCACACTTAGGTCCACATCTATTAATTTTACACATACGCACACACGCACGCACACACATACACACACCATGAGAGCAGGCAGGCATTTCCTGACTGTGAGGCTGTAAACCCGAGCGCATCCTTGCTGCACGAATGAATGCACGGCTGTGTGAAGCATGCGGACGCCCGGCCAGTGTAAACTAGAAGGGTGTGTTATGAGAGTGCCACAGCGCTAACATGGTCGACGGGGGCTTCCTGCCAAATAATGAAAGGTTAGAAGAGGGACAGCAGGAAAAAAAGAGAAGAGAAAGGAGGTACATATATTTCATAGACTGCCTCATAAAAATGTTAATGCTAAACGCAGGCTTCAGAACTCAGCACACAAGGAAACTCCAAGCAGACTTTCTTTATCCTAAGTTTATCCGATCATGTGAATCATGTAGAATTCAGGGCATGTTGTTGAACAAAAAAAAAACTGTACAATTTGAAAAATTTAAAAATAAATTTGTTTTTACAATCAAATATTTGATTTCTATATTTTGTTGCTTTTCATAGAATTAATCTACTCTGAAAAAAAAAACGGCGCTAGCAGCTCAAGCGGATCTAGTGAAAGCTGACGATACCTGCACTTCTGCGCTACCTCTTTTTGAAAAGGTTGTTTTTAGTAGGGGAAAAAAACAACCCAGACTCATGAAAATAAAAAAAATCATGAAATATCATGAAACACTTAAGATTACTATTGGTCATGACCATTTTATTAATTTTTCTATGGTTACAATGAGACTAATGTCATGAATACTTCTTGTTCTTCTTCAGGTGATGTGTTCTGTCAGTATTTTTTTCACCCAACACGTGCCGGTTAACCAAATGCCAGATGATCAGAAAAATTATTTTAACCCCAACAGTACCAGTAGGTGCCATTGTTTACCTAAAAGTTGATACAGTTACTCAAGTCATACACTTTTTGTCGTCGCTGTGATCACTCTATTCAGCCTTCAAGTTGGTGGAAAATTAGCAAGATGAGGGAAAAATACTTGCAGTAATGTGTCTGGGTGAAAAAGTGTGCGATGGGGGTTGGGTGGCTACGGGAACAACCCTGGCCACATGCACATTACATACATACACAGGCTGCGGCTGATCATGATAGCTTGTGGTAATGCTCACATGGAACAGTGATAAGAACGTGAAGTGACCATGAGTTTTAAACAACTGTGTGAGTTTAGGACAGTAAGGTCCTTGGAAAAGCAGCAGGCAAAATGCCAAACGTGTGCACACCATCAAAAGTGACAGAACACTGTGCACAGTACAGCTCTTTGAGAAAGACAGCGAGAGAGCTAGTATGTGTGAGAGAAAGAGAGAGAGAGAGGGAGAGAGAGAGAGAATGCATTGGAGTTCAGGCTGAAGTCTGTGACACTGGGGTGCTCATTATCAGCAAGGGGGCTGGGATTTCCCAGCAGGCCTCTGGCCCTCCCAGCTATTGTCCAGCCAGTCCAGGTGCACCACCATTCAGACACACACACATACAAAAAATAAAGCAAATTACCAGACAAAACTCCTGTCCCTGCAAATATCATGACCCAGCTTGCTCAGTCTCATACCCGCCACAGTAGGTTGGAAAGATGCATCGAACTGACGGATGTTTTATAAAATACGGTACCCAATATGAATCAACAGTGATGGCTGGATTTAAAGAAAAATGTGATGCTACGCTGAGATCCTAGTGATTACTTGGGTTAAAGACTGCACTGTATTCAGTGGTACAGAATGCAGGGTTTCAGGTGGGAGGTCCCGCTCTGTATGAACTGCTCACATTCCATTACTTCCTCACTACTAATTACCATACACTCGGAACTGGCACAAAACACAACTCTTCCCCCAGTCTCCCCCCCTTCCCTCTACTTGTGTTCTGCAACTTTGCCGTTCCCGCGTTTTACACACCCACACACCAACACATAGGTATGGGATATTTACTTTATTATACATACTGACTTGTGTATTAATGTAGTTGACCACAGTTAGTAATCTATACACTTTAAGATTAACTTTTTTGGTAAATATCAAATTACTGATGTAGACTTCATGTGGTCTTCACAAAGAGTGAAAAACTTACGCACGCACACAGACACACCAGTGGAGTCCGGTGGGGAAACGGTTAACACTCCAGCCGTCCCCTGCTGCCAGTGAAAGCCCTGCACACAATGGAGACATTGTCCAGCCTCAACAAGACCCAGAGGGAAGGGTGGTGTGTGTGTGTGTGTGTGTGTGTTTCTACATCACTTTCCAGGCAGCTATTTGTTTTTTAATTATTACTGTAAAAAAGTTTGCACCTTACAGAAGTACTCTTTAGAAAGTACTCTGTCTACTCTGCCTTCATAACAACTTTAAATCAACTCCACACTCACATGTCAATTTCATACTCTGGCACCTGTCTACACATTTCAATCACAAAGTGCATTTGACTGATCAGTTGATCTGATTTCAGGCATGAACCTGGCTCGTGTGGTATGAATGAAACACTCCATCTCAGTCACATGATGGGAACACAATGGTGGCTGCAGGAGCAGCAGCGGACAGCTGTGTGCAAAGGCAGACGGAGAATGCAGGAAAGTGAGCCTGGAACGAATGGCCAATCTGTCACAGCTGTGGGGAAATATCCCATCTCACCCGCCCCCCCTCCAAAAAGGTTTCCCTTACACCACTCTGGACTGACGCAAACGAGTATATGTGTAGACGAGTAGAATTCGGGACTTCAGAAAGTAATGCATTACTAATCACTACGTATCTGAGGATCGGTGCTCTGGATGCATGAGAGTTAAGGGCACCCGTACAGTTTAGGACTAAACAATATTATGTAATTTATTGTATTTGAATCAGCATGTCTTCCAATCTTCAGCTGTTAGATGTGTTCTGTCATCTTTGTTAAATTCATGCATACAGGTAGGTGGTAAGTAGATTGACCTGCTTAAAAGTGCTTGAACTGTAAACTTAATATGATATGATTGAGAACTATTAACACTGCTGCCAACTGACAAATCTGTCCCACTTTTATAAAAAATCTTAAATTTATTGTCATGCAAGGCCAATGGGGCAGTGGTGGCCTGGTGGTAAGGTGCTGGATTACGGATCCCAAGGTCTGGGGTTCAAGCCCCACTATCAACGGGTTCTCACTGCTGTCCCCCCAGTGCAGCTAACTGGGTTATCAAAGGCCGGCCATGTCTCTCACTGTCTATGTTGAGAGGCATGTAAAAGAACCATTGCTGATTTTCGTCATAGCCGTCAGCGTGTTTCTGCCCTGCGATCGTCAGCGTGTTTCTGCCCTGCGATGGCCTGGCAAGCTGTCCAGGGGTGTACTCTGCCCTCGCCCAGAGTCGGCTGAGATGGGCGCCAGCCTCCCCACAACCCTAATCAGGATTAAGCGGTTCAGAAAATGACATGACATGGCAAGGCCAATGTTGACTTACAGTCAGCCGTTTGGTATATCTCAAAGTCAAGAAGCTTAAGAACATTAATGCCTTCTAACCAGAAGACGGTGGCCCCCCTTCTCCCCAACCCTTAATTGGGAGTGACACTGCACATTTTCAAATGAATGCTGATTGAGATTCATCACTGCCCTCACCACCCCACCCATCCTATCAACCCCCTGCCCGCTTTTTAACATTTTTCAAAATTGATCATAATCAAATTCTCCTTTTTTCAAAGAGCCCGTACACTCAAATTTCCCCTAGGTGTAAATGTGCATGCGCATGGTGTACCAGCATCCATTGCATTCCGTGTTCGTGGGACAGGCACCAAAACCATCGCAACCCTGACCAAGAGCTTTCTGATGATGAATGAATAAATAAAACGTTTATTCATGCACTTAAACATGTCATGATTAATCAGTGACGCTTCTTGGAATAGCTGAGTAATGTGAACGCATGCCGTGTAACTATATTAAAATGTTTGATACACTTTAAAGTTCGAGTCTTACATAATTTATTCATGTTTTTGTTGCTAATAGTTCATGGTGACGAAATAAATCAAATCCTTCATTCCCTTCAGTTTATCACAGCTGTGTGTACTGTGATTTTTGGGTTAAATTTTGTGTTTCCCTGCTCCTTAATGCCCACAGCTGTCAAACAACTAGGTCAAGTCAGGTCACGTGGTACGTGAAACGTCACACACTGGACTCGCACGGCAGTCTAAACATGTCCAGTATTACTGAAAACAGTCCTCACTCGTGAAAAAAAAGGAAAGCTGGAAACGTGCTCAATGGTATTTTGTAGCCATTAAACTAAGGATGGTTTGTGGTTAATTAAGTTACACAATATGGGGCTGAAATCTGATCACAGACAATCCTCACCATGCAGTGTTTCCGAGATGCTCTTCCCTGTCATCTCCATCCTCTTCACTGGAAGATGACCCCAAACCTTCTCCCATGGGTTCATATGCGAATAAAACATTCCCTAAATCATGTTTATCAATGTCAGGTTCACGGACATTGCGCTAAATGTCGTCAAATTGACTGGAAACTGACGAGGACTGCGAGGCTGACATGCTTGCAGGTTGGAATCAAACCTACGTGATTTGTTTCTGACGTAGCAGATCACGTGACCAAGCCATGATCTATTTTAGCGTTTTGGAGGGCTAATGCTGCTCGTTTAAAAAAAAACTGGATTTATTTCTTTGCTATCTACATACTTTCTTGTTCTAATGCTTACAACATGCCTAGCAGGTAAAATATATATGTAAGCATGCTCATGTCCCACGTAAGACTCGACCTTTAAGGACATTTCAGGCATGGAAGTATAGAGGATGTGTGTTTGTGCCTGTAATGGCAGTGCAAGTCCTCAACCTATTCAAAACAGACTGATAATGCATATCATTGTGCGAGGCTAAGAGGCAGCCTGTTGGGAGTTAACCCTGTAAATACACAAAACCATGTATCTCTGAGAGGACTGAGAGGACTGAGAGAGCTACATGGCTCCAGAACACATCATGATGACTCTGCAGCAAGAGATAACGTTTCATTTTCCTTTTCCTACCTACTCTTAAACAGTCCATCACCTGGAAAAGCCTACTCTCTACTATTTCTCTCATTATACTTATTAAACATTTGTCGTTGTCCCCTCTCTCTCATGCCTCTCTATCTCTGATTGGAAGATCACTTGAACTTCGGCTTCTGCTCCTTATCTCCTGCCTATCGGCATTCTCTTATCGGCCAACAGCAGACAGCCAAACCTGGCAGCCTTGGGTCAAGGATGCCAGGTGTTATTCCAATTTGACAACACACACAGAAAAAAAACCCTACTTTACACTGTTTACACACAGCGGAAACAGACTGATAAGATTACATCCTGCGACATACCAGAAAAAAATACATTCACGATGTACACACTGGATCAGACATTTCAGACCTGAATGCATTCACCTGTCTCAGACAACAGCATGTGGTTTGACTAAAGTTCATTACTTGCATGATGCAAACAAAGGAAATGCTCAATCAAGCACAAGGTATCAGAGTAAGGAAGGAGAGAGAGAGAGAGAGAGAGAGAGAGAGAGAGAGAGATGGAAGAGAGCGAGGGAAGGGAAAGAAAACGAGTAGAGATTATTTCAGGTAAACCGCATGATCTGATCAGCTCATTTATACCTGCTAAACCAGTAAGTTCATGTCGGCAGTTTCAGATTTCACCAAGCCACAACTTGATCAAGCAAAAATCAAGCCCTAATCCCAACTAATAAACAAACAAATAAAGAACCTGCTTTAATGGAGATTGAATTCATCTGTTCACAGTAGAGGGCAATGAAAAAAAGAAAGCATTGCAGAGTGATAAGTATTTACAGCCTCATGTGACAGGCAAGGATTATCATCAAGCCCTGCATTTACCTGAAACTGGTCTTACATGCCTCCTACAGTTTTAATAATTCTGAGAGGAAGAAGTGCACTGTTTTCTCTGGCATTCTTTAAAAAAAAGAGAAAAAACAGAAAGCAGCCTCATAAACCTGGCCATATGCTCCCAAAATAGCCCAGTATCTTTACAGAGCGAAGATCTCACTGGCTGTTCAGTTCATCAAAATGCTGCCATCGCCAACTCTTTGGTGCTAAACTTATCTTTTGACAGCTCTCTGTTTCAAATAAACACAGCGTGGCAGGAAGCTATTCTTAACTCCGTTCTGCCAAGACGCACTGAAGTCTACGGTGTTATGTGCACTGTGTGTTCACTTCAGGAAGGAATGGAAGCTTTTTCGCCATTTAATAATGGCACCCGAGCCACCCACAACAAACTCGGAAAGTGTCAAGAAGTTTTACACTTAAAGCTCACAGCGTTACTTCTTGGTCAAATATCAAACAGCAGTTAAAAAGTAATAAATAAATATGGAAATATGGTAAGGCCAGTTACTGTAGTTACTGTATTACCTCGACGATGAACATTCTTTACAGATGAACATTATGACTCTACTGACCTATGCCTGACCCTACAGTGCAGATGGAGCCAACCAAAACAAAGGGCTGTAAATAAAATAAGGCTCTCAGATTTGCTCTGGAGTGAACCGAGCAGTTGGTCTACTAACGGACACCATGAGGTAAAGTTACACACTTCCATTATATCAGTGCACTGATATGTCTACCCTTGGTGTTACTGATGATTGCTGAATGTGTGAAGAGTGTGAGGTTTACTGACTGGCTATAATGCCATTGGAATCTGTACAATAAAAACTGGCAGGGATTTATCCAACTGTTCTTTTTACCTCATGGGCCTGGCCATTATTTAACCATGAGAGCTCTGGGAGGATGTGTAGCACCTCAGCACAAACACCAGCCAGCTTATAGCATCGTCACTGTTACTGACAGTCCCACGTAGCTCTTCTATAAATTTTATTATGTATACTTTTCAAAGATTAACTCATGACACTGTAGCTGAAATGGTTTAAAGGGGCCCATTCACTAGTGAATAGTCTGTACGTTTTACCTCTCATTATACAGGTTTCCTGCAAAACCACCTCAGCTAACAAGCTTAGTATCTCGTATTCCCCTGTTTTTCCCCTGAAATTCTCATCTTGTTTTGGTTCTCTGTCTGTTTACAATAACAGTAACAGGAGGAATGATACTGTGTATGCGTGGCAGAGCACCAATTGGTAGAAAAGTCAAAGATCCTATGTTAAGAAACTGAAAACAACATATGATTTCAAGAGAAATAAAAACAACACTACAACACTCACAGGACAGTACAGGAGTAAGCAAACGGTTTCTGAAACACACGGTGATTGATTGCATTTTATTTGTAAGAAACACCATTGTACATCATGTATTTCAATAAGCCCCTTTAATGGCTGTTCCCATTTCATCGTACATACCCTGTACCTCTAACCCCACAACCCACGGGAACATGCTCTTATGATTTTTAATTTGTGATAATAAAATATAATCTGCTGCAGTAAATGCACGCACATGTTTGGAAGAGACACAATAGCAACTAGAAGGAAATTACCAGCAAGATGTTGATGAGAATACAGTGTATAACCTTCAGTCTGTGGTGTGGTTTTGTCACTACAGTACATGAAAAAACACTATTTGCCGAGGACATGCTGTGAAGAACATAGGTGAGAAGCCTGTAGTTAGGCTAGCCATGATAACTGGCATTAGATAAGACAATAACAATGAAAAGATTTTTCTCTGGACCCAAAATGATACCTCAGACAGCCAACACTGCAGCATGCAATCCACTGAAAAAGATCTCGAACACAACACAGTGAAACCCACAAACCTGGTATTCATAAAACCACCACTAATAAAAGGATAATCAAGTACAAAAATTATGATTTATTCATTAAAATAGTGACATTTCGTTTTTTGTTATAACACATATTCCATATATTTCATGTCAGCCTTAACAGTTCAAGAACAACACTGACATTTTAAACCCACCAATTCTTAGATCCTATTCTTAGTATAAAAGAACTCTAAGTAGTTCTTTTATAGTTTTTCTAAAAGGGGGTTTCAAATTAGACCCAGATAAAAGCTTTGGATCTTTAAATCCCTTTCTAACAGCAATTATATCAAAATGCTACACAGCTAAGAGTGTATGAGATTCTCTACTCTGTTCTCCTCTGTGTGCTACTGAATTATTTAGCCTTCCACCACCTAAAGTAAGTGCACAGCTCTCTGAGGGTCCCACAAAAATCCTGCAGTCATCGGACCCAATCGACAGGTTTGTTTTAGGACAGTAGTGCGAGATCCCAAAGAGGCAGCCAATACAAGAGACAGGAAGAGGATCTTTTGTCTGAGGTGCAAAACAAAGCGCTTTGTAAATGTAATTACTAATGGGTGTTACTTACAACGATGTGTGCTGGAGAAGGGGACCTGGCATCTTTAAGTGCTTGTCTACTTTGAAGACTTCCTGCTTGAACATCTAGCAGTGGCCATTTCATCTGTAGATACTGAATGGTGGAAAGAAACAAAATGGAGAAACAAAGAAAAACATGTTAACAATGCAGAAATGCAAAACAGAGGCAAAACAAAAGAGGGAAAAATTTATTCTAGCATGACCACATGGTTCAGAAAACAAAAAGAAAAGCAAAAGTAAATTGTGTTGAAACTCATCCTGGATTTAAAAAAAAATAAGTTTGTGCCATGAAGATGGGAATCATTTCTTTTTGAAGTCTCAGATTAAGAAATGTTAGCAGAATGTTGTATAAATGATACAGAATTGTATAAAGTGATTTAGGTCATATAGCAAATTTCAGATCCATTGTATTGTTTTTACATGTCTATAAAAAAAATCATTTCAATAACCGTTTGGGTAAATGATTAATCCAGCCAGACTACTTGAGTGGACACACACACACATACACGTTCAAATTTCTTACAGTTAAGGGAGGCAAATGTTATGTGACAACCTGTAGCCAGAGATAATCAAAAATCAGTGCAATTAAGTTATAAAACCTTATAATTATCCTTTATGGCCAGGATCAGAGGGCACATGATCAGCTATAGAAATAGGTAAAGATTAATATGTACAACGTAAGGCAGAACAGTGTTATACAATAAGGTGTACTCTAAACAGGAAGTCCATATTTAGAGAGTTACAGATTACGTTTTTTGAACTCTGCCCCATCCGCCTCGCTACATCACAGGAAACAAGTAGGTCAATCCATCTGTCCCATCATTCCTGATTCTGTCCTCAATGAATCTTAGCCTGCAGTGGAATCTGGCCCCTTCCTTTAAGAACTAGGCTGTTTTTTTCCCCTATCAATGCTGTCTGTTATGTGGTTGATGCAGGTTGAGAGGCTACACGTGAACCCTGCTCCCTACACACTCAAAAGATCTCCCCACTAACCAAACCACGTCCTCCCTCCCAGCCAATCCACGAGATCACACACTGCAGCTCTTTCCTTCTAATGCCAAAAAATCTGCCTTAGCAAGCACCATCAGTCCAATACTCACAAAGTCTCAAGACCTCCCGCTGGGAACCTTTGACCTGCAGATGTAATGCAAAGTCAGAAACTCTAAAACAAGGTCACACAGTCATGGTCGGGTTCCAGAGTGTCAGACTTTCAAAGTTATGGTCAGTTCATCAGGATTTACAAAGATGCTTGTTTTTTTTCTGGTGCAAAGCGTGCCCTCCATGTTCCCAATTACCCACGGTCAGAGGTTAACAGCCTTGTGATTGCTGATATTAGGGGGAGGCCTGATTAACACCATACATAGAAGAGGAAACATGTGACCTTTCAAAATAGCTGCTTCACACATTGCCTGAGAGCAAATTCAAATGATTATTCAAACAATCTATGGATGCAAGAGGAGGGTTCACAGGATTTGCATAAAAGGCTTAGCAAATACTTGATTATTTAATGAGGTTAGGCACAACCGAGGCAGTTATCCATCACAGAGAGATACACAGGCCAGGCTGGTAAACAGGTGACATAAACAGCAAAATAAGATAGATGCAGGGAGAGGAAGAAGGAGAATATATACTGAATTGGTAAAGATTAGTTAAACAGGCCAGGAGCAACTTCTTAACCTTGAAACTGCAGGCAATGTAGTTTGCTGCCTAGAGCTCAACACATGAAAAACAGATTTGGAATAAACTCGACATAAATGTGAATCATGTTTTTATTCATAAAAAAGTGTGTGCTATACTACCCAGGATCCCAAAAGATACCTTCTGACAAGTTAGTTGGCCTTGAAGGTTGGCTAGCGATTCAATCGGGACGCCAAACATTGGGCTCGGACTCCATCCAACAAACTTGGCTGAACTTAGATTTAAAAAAATGTTAGCATTCCTTCCTCATCTCTAACTAGATCCAACCTCAGCTCTTCCTGCTGTGCCTTCTCTTTGTCCTCCTTCAACCAATCAAGAAGTTTCATGCCTCTCTTGAAACTGAATTACCAAACCTACATGCTTGACCCCAACAGTATTTGGAGCAGTAAAGATTAATGAGTAAATATGGAGGCAGAAAACTCCAGTTTGGGATTTGGTTTAGTCTTTAATTATGTGGGACTATCTGAATATGGACTTTTGTTTCAGTGTAGTTTTTGTATAATAGATTCATGTCTACTACATGGCTTTGTTGTACAAATGTGTAGGCCGTGTGTGTGTGAGAGAGCGAGAGCGAAAGAGAGAGAGAGCAAGAGAGAGAGAACGACCCTTTCAGAGAGCCAGTCTGTTTAGTTCAGGGGTAATTAGCAGTAGGTTCACTGCAGGGTGCAGTCCTGTGGTTGATGCTGGAGGGACTTATTGACTTCC
>JAOUQZ010000051.1:13214532-13235403 GCA_028564935.1 Neosilurus hyrtlii
TAGTGATACAAATATGAGAGAGAGAGAGAGAGAGAGAGAGAGAGAGAGAGAGAGAGAGAGAGAGAGATGTGGGGCTGGAGGCTGTAGTCAGCATACGGCTGGCCAGTGTCCCACTAGAGATACCCAGCAATGCCTTGCATATCCCAACCCATCTGTGCCCAGGGGTCAGACGTGTACATGGCAAAACACACACACACAGTTAAGGGATGCTGGGATTGGTCTAACAGCCTGCAGATTATGTAGACAAAAAATACAAAGGCCTTTTCACTAAGGATGTATGAAAATCATGTGAAACCCTGAAACTCTTGGTTAACCAGAGAGTTCTGAAGAAGCTGGAGCTAACAATGCTGTGTTCAACTACAGAAGTCCAGTGAAACTCAGATTAGACTTGCAACAGATACAAGAGCTCCTGTTCTCACAGGTCCTCACAGTCCCTACTTGCATCAGCAAAGCTTTTCGTACTACCAAAGCCCTTCGTCTCATCTGCTTGTTTGCCGGTGCAGGAGCAAAGGCACTCCGGGATGCACATGCTTTACCGGTGCTCAAATACAAACTCGTTTTCACGAAAGAAGCAATTTTCTGTGACTACAGAGAGAACAGAATGATAATCCAGAAAGGCTTTTTGAAAATCGCTGATCCAAGAAGAAGAATCTGTACCTATCTTCAGATGTAAAGGAAAGTGTGTATGTGTGGGGCAGACATTCAAATGCCCTTCATATTAGATGAACAGAAGCAAGGGAGATGGGAAGCAGAGGGAAAAAGGGGTTTGGTGATGGAGGAGTTGCCCCCTTACTACATGAAACTGAAAGTTAGTCTACACAAGGGCTCTTCATACTTGTTTAGTTCTCCTAATACACATTTTATGAGTAAATAAAGAAAAAAAAAACACGAGAAAAGAACGTCCCACCAGCTCAGATAGCCTGAGGCAATTTGCAAGCAGGAAAATAAAGGCAGAATGTGGGCAGGCCTGGGGTTTGTGTGCCCCGGGGCAGGAGAGACTCTGCAGGGCCTGCATTTACTCCAAAGCCAGAACCGCTAGGGGCTTCTCAGCCCTCTGACAGCACGGGGCCTGAAACCCAGCTCATTCTCCACCAACCACTCACCTCTCACCTTCCTCTTTCTTCCCTCTCCTCCATCTAACTCCCTTAGACAGGTTCTTCCTCTCTCTTTCAGTTTACTCGTATTTTCTTCTGAATAAATCCTACAGACTATCCAAGAGGAAACTGCCTTTTCAAACTCACGGTAGTGCCTTTAATCTTGTACTTCTCGAAGAAAAGACATAATGCTACAACAGCGAAAATATATTTAGTAGAAACTGTAATCCTATACCATGATTCTGCTCATAGCTGCACTTAAGTTCAGCTTATCAAGGTGCGTTTATATACTAAGCAGTTCCAAGCATGAAAGCATGAGGTATGCGTGGCCTCACTCACATTCTGTTTGTCTAGCAGGTGTGGGCTCATGCGCTACACAAACAGCAGCGGAGTCACATGAAAATCTTCAGAATTACGCTCGGTAACACCTTATACCTGTAGCGTTAACGGAGTGGGAGCTGCTAACAGCAGAGCTAAGCAAACAAGGAGAAATAGTCTTACATGACAACAATTAAATCACACAAATTGCATCTTTCCTGGAGATAATAAGGAAGGATCTGATAATAAGGAAGTCCATAGCTAAGGCTAAGCCACACCTCTAATGGCAATGTAGCGAAACCCCTTCCGGTTCTACAGTATACTTACCAAAATCACTCTTGCACAAAAGAGTTACACTTTCACACAACAACATGGTTCAAAACTACATCATTCAATCATCCAATGGTCTGTTTTTAAATGCCAAGAAGAAATTTCTCAAATTATAATTTTCTTATCTAACTTATCAAAAGAAGAGCACAAACAATAGCTTCTTTATGGCACAACAAAACATGCTTTGCATTCTTTCACTACTTTTACCACCAAAACAATCAGGTTAAACAGCCATTCTGACAAAGGGTATGTCAATTGTTGTTTTTTTGTTTGTTTTTTTACACCTGAACCTAGTGGCTTATCAAAGCTGAAGCTTATCCCGGTTTCTGTGGCATGAATCGACCGGAAGTTCAACTCCTCCTGGATGGGACAGTAGTCCTTCACAGGTTACCGTCCCAGTATTTTTACTGGTTCCCATTTATACTGCTGGGTGGACAGAGGTACACTTGTAGCTAAGACCTTGCCCAGGTGTCTTAACATGCCTAGCACCCTAACCACTACACCACCGGCCCAATTCAGACAGAAGTGCTAGGTGCCCATTCACTAGTGAATAGCCTGTGTGTTATTTTACATTATCAGTACATTTTCCTATGAATTCCTGGAAAACCACCCCAGTTCACAGGCTTAGTATCTCTTATTCATGTTTTACGTCTTGTTTTGGTTTGGTGTCTGTTTTTTTTGCTTGTTTGTTAGTTATTTTGGTTTTGTGTCACAATCTTGGTCATACGTGATAACTTGGCAGTGCAACACTGATTCGTAGAAAGTTGAAAAGTCCTAAATCAAGTGTTAAGAAAGAGAAGACATAGGATTAAAAATAATAATAATAAGGGGACAATGCTTACAAATATCATCCTGTCCACTGAAGGGGTCAATAACACTCACAAACAGGAATAAGCAAATGGTTCCAGAAAGACACTGTGGTGGTTTCCATTTTATTTCCAAGCGATATCACTGTATTTCATATTTATTTATTATGTCTGGTAAGTAAATGGGCCCCTTTAATACAGGCACTTGTTATTGAGAAGTAAGACTGCGGTGGTTTTCGTCATTTCCCTGGTCCCTCTAGCAGTCGCTCATTGATTGTTTATAGACTCCTCAACACACTATAAATAGACGTGTGGGTCAGTGTTCAGTGCCAGTGTTTGTGCCAGCAAGGGCACACAGACATCTGAAGTCCACAGTATTAAGTCTCTCTCACACACACACAGACAGACAGACAGACAGACAGACAGACAGACAGAGAGAGAGAGAGAGAGAGAGAGAGAGAGAGAGAGAGAGAGAGAGAGAGAGAGAGAGAGAGAGAGAGAGTTCAAGCCTTCCACATGGAGGGGTTCTCATTCTGGCCCAGTGGAATCTCATACACACTGACCTACTTTAACAGCAACCTGCTCATGAGCCTGATTTCAAGCTCAGCACTAGGTGTGCCTGAGAACTGCTCTAAAAGAGTTAGCGTGGGGTTCGGACTTTGGAGCGTGTATGCAAACAGGCGCTCACACAAACTGAACACTGTAATTCCATATGGAGGTGGGTCATCCCTAGCCACCATGAGGTGGTAATTACCACACTAGCGCACTCCCGAGTTCAAAATCTAGACGGCTTTCACCTCCAGCAGCAACAGCAGCCTTCAAAAAGCATCAAACAAACACAAGCACAAACACCCACACACCTCTGAGCACTTTAAACTCCATATTCATAAGGCCTGGACCTGGAGTGCAGCAAAAACCCATTATCAGGAGTCGAAATTCAGAATGATTTCAGGACAAGAGCGTGGACACATCCCCAAAAACAGCTTAAAGAAATACCATTAAAGAGCATGTACACACATGTATCCAGAATCATACTACAGATCTCACAGAAAGTAAAAAGATAGACTCTGCTGAGCTCAGGAGGCATGCAAGTTAATATACATTGTGGTTACAGCGTGGACCCTGTAATCATGGGGTCATTCAGAAAACCTCAGTCAACCGCAAGGAGGCCATCATGAGAAATAAATCAATAAGCAAAGTGCTGGTGGTTAATTAGAATGGAGCATGCATGGCTGACAGTAAAATGCAGAGGTCAGTGAGTGGCCACAGTGAATAAAGCCTAGTCGGAGTTCTGGTGGCCCCATCCTCTTTTGCTGTGCACCCCACGAACAGCAACGTTCACCTCCAGATAAACCACAGAAATGACCTGGACCGGGCGGCCCCTCCTTGGCCTCAGTCTTCTTTTCTCCCACTCTCTATTAATTACCACCGATGTCCATTCACAATCAGCAGCAGACACCATCACACAAGCCAATTACTACAGAATCTTAATGACTTAATGCCTTCCTTCTCTCTCTCTCTCTCTCTCTCTCTCACAGACAGCCCCAAAGGTGATCACTGCATGAGAAACACACACAAAGTCAGTAGGCCTGTGCTGATTACAGTCAAAAATATATAGACACAAGCAAAGCAAATAATAATAATAAAAAACCTCTTGTTGTAGAGAATTGATATGAATAAATACATTACCCTCATATTTTATCATTATGTTTGAATTAAAGTAGTTAACAAAAGTAATCTGATTTAGTCAACAAAAGTGACATATCCACAATAAAAGGACCAAATCCCTCTACACTGGTTCTACTGGTGGAAAGATGCACTTGAGGTTCCATGTAGTCAGGAAATACAGTTAACAGCTACTGGGGCAGCGTGTGGTGTAGTGGTCAGCACGTTCGCCTTTACACCAAGATGGTCCTGGGTTCATTTCACAGGCTCTGGTGTTTCTGTGTGGAGTCTGCATATCAATTATATTGTACCCCATGTAATTAAGATATATAGTTAGAATCTACTCATTTGGGGCGGCACGTGGTATAGTGCTTGCGTGGGTTTCCACTGGGTACTCCAGTTTCCTCCCAAATTTCAAAAACATGCACATTAGGTTAACTGGCTATTCCAAATTTCCTCTAAGTGTGAATGAGAGTGTGAATGGCAGACGATGGTCTGGCGAGCTGTTTAGGGTGTACCCGTTTTGCCCACTGTTGACACCAGCCTCCCCGCAACCCTAGTATGATTAAGAGATTTGGTAAATGAAGGTGTGGGTAAGCTCCTCATTTGTGATTCAGCTTCACTGTTTGTTAAAGATTTTTACGAATTTTTGATCTACCTTGCTGTGAACAAACAAATGTTACTATTTCTGCTGTCCAATACAATTCTTTTTTAAATGAAAAGACACTGAGGGAATTTTACAGCCTCAGTATGCGTCATACTCCTTAGCGTTATTCCCTGGTTATTTCAGGGTGGATCACCTACAAGGTGTACGTCTCTGTAATTGCAGGCCTATGTGTCTGCCAGCGAGCGCTGAACTGAAATACAGTTCAAATTAGACGGTGGGGTGGATTTTATTACGACAAAATGTTAAAAATGCATCTTCCGAGACATTTATAAACCAAAGGACAAATTAGTTCATATTATTGTCATGCAGAGGTCATGTTGGAGGGCTGCACTCCCACAGTGCCATAGACTCTTTTTACAGATCCCAGCAGTGTGTGAGGCCTCTACACACGCCAGCTGGATGTGGAATTTTACTCCCGTAACAGATTCAGACAGCTCCATGTCAGATCAGAAGAGGAGGAAGCTGAATGTAGCTGAACATGCATGTAGCTGCTTCCTCAGCCTGCTATCGTTTTTCATCAAACCTCTTTTTAGGAGTTGCAGCATTGATGCAATACGGCGCAATATGGCAGCTGCACATCATCCATCGCATGATTAACAAGACTTCAGCTCATTTAGCAAGCCCAATGGAGTATGGAAGGTTTAAAAAAACAAACAAACAAACAGATGGCTTATGTAAAAGGTTAACATGCCCTAAAACAAGCCTTGGCTACAAACTGTGTGTGTTTGTCAGCTGAGGGAAGCAGTACGAGAAAAAAAAAAAAAAAACCTCAGCCAAGCCATCAAGTTGAACAGTGAACTTCACAGTAGTAGCTGCCTTTCTATGCCTCTCCTTTTGATGTTACCTCCAAAGCAAGGGATCAAAGGCTTGGAGTGTGGCGTGGGGAAGTCCCGGGCTCTTAGCCTGCCAGCCCGTGATATATGCAAAAGTCTATGCCAGATAGAGAGAAAGCAAGAGAGCGAGAGAGCAAGAGCAAGGTTGCATGGAATGTGGCTAAATAGTGTGCTTCATCCTAATGAAGTCCAAAGATGATGCAATCTCTACTTTCAGCAATTTGTGCTGTGCAGCTGGACAAACCGAAGGCCAATATCTTTGGTGGACTGGGCACCAGGTATGTGCACTACCTTTATAACCCTACCCATACTCCAGGATCCTTCTCTTTCTTAGATGAAGAAGAACCAAAATGAAATCATACGCACAGAGATTACCATGCTGTTAAAAAACAGAGGCCTAAAGTAAACAGTAAATGTCCTGCATGTACAATAATACACACTCTGTGTGTGGGGGTGTGTGTGTATGTTTTTGGGTACAGGCCTATTTTTCTCACACACACACACACACACACACACACACACACACACACACACAGGACTCAGCTGTGCAAAATATGGCCGCAGAGGTGTGTTCAAAATGCCAGACCTATTGGACAGACATTGGAATACACACACACACACACACACACACACACACACACACACACACACACACACACACACCCTTTCCCCCAGGCCTATAGGATTAAGAGGTCCAGCTGCTGACAGCGAGCCCTTCCTTCCCACGTCTCCCATGATGCACCTCCCCTCCCCATCCTGGCCCTTCGGCCCTGTTCTGCCAAGGAGGAGGACACACCTGAACTTGACATTGATCTGCCCCAGCTTCTCTCTCCATATTTACACAGACACAGACACACACACAAAATCAAATGCTATGGTATTCATGCCTGTGAGGGATGGGAAAGTGAAAGGCTATAAAACCATAAAAAGATATAGGCATAAAAAGAACATGCTGAGACAAGAAAAAGGGGACAAAAACTTTGTTTTTTAATTTAGACATAGGGAAACATCCTCCTTTCTAATTAACGTCATTGACAGTGTTCAGTCATGCTGATAGGAGCTTTGCCATCCTCTCTGTGTAGTTATACATTCAGCAACACTCAAACCAGCTCTTTCACAGCAGCCGTTATTAGCATTAGTAGGTCAGTGCACATGTGGCCGTGGGTCTGGCAGCGTTATCATGCTAGTGTGTGTGTACAGCACAGCGAGATTCTTCAAAAGTCAAAGCCTCGAGAAGAGGAGGAAAGACCTGGACACATATAATAGGCCTGTTGTTGGAGGGACGAAAAAGAATGAAAAGGAGAAAGAGAAAGGAGTGGGAAAGAGTAAGGAGGACTAAAAACATGACTGGAACCGATTTCCTTCTGCCTGCCTGCCCGCCTGCTCCGGCCAGGGCTGCTGGTGCACTGTCCTGTTCAGAATCTTCCTGGTCCACCAGTTCAAATGGAATCACAGTCAACTCTCCTATGATATATCATTAATAATAAAACGTCCTCATTCCAGGGAGGAGCACATGCAGTGGAATTGTGCGTCTGTAGTAATGAATAAGTGAACCTATAACTGAAAGCATGTTTGTTACACAAGTTGATCCATGTGCAGAACTGTGTACCTATTTGTACAATAAGAAGCTGGATGTAAGGAGCAGGAGTCCAGGTAGAACTGGCCTGAAATAAAAATAAGCATCGAGCTGCCAACTGGGATGTGCTACTAAATCTGGGCTTCAATTTGAGCTGTAGTGATGGATAGCTAATGAGAAAGAAAAATCCATCCAGTACAACAGCAAAATACCTCAGACACCGCTGATCGCTAACTCCCCACGTAGCTGAGATAAGACAGGAGAGAACAAAAAAAAACAGAAAAAAGAAAATGAGGAGTAGACAGCTAAAGGGAGGGAGAGAATGAGAATGAACGAGTGAGAGCCATAGGGAAAAAAAAATCACAATGATGACAAGCAAGTGCAAAGAGCAACCAGGATTTACTTTCAAAAGAGCCTTCATTGATCTTTTTTGATAGACCTGCAATAAATCAAACCAGATTGACTCACATGAGAAAGATGCCTAATCCTTTAGTCAGATCCAGAAGAACTCCAACCAAACCAGCTGTTAATTTAGGCTTTACAAGATGAAGCAGGAGAAATCCAACCTGATGTACCCTAGGGCAGGGGTTTACTTCATGTCGGCAAAGCAATCAACTTACTGCCAGTTTGGAGACATAATCAGCGAAAGAAAGAGCAAGAGCGGGAGACAAAGAAAGGAATGAGAGTGGATGTGGTTTTGAAGGGCCAGAGATAGGGATGGTCTTTGGAGAAACGGATAAATTGTGACAAAGAAGTTATCGAGAATTCCGGTCCACAGGTTAACTCAAGGTTCAAGCGGCAAAAGAGAGATGGAAAGATGGACACTATCAGAGAGGGAGAGGGAAGGAGGGAGGAAGCAGCATTAGGTATCTTGTTTGGACAACCTGTAATTTCCCAGGAGCTTGGCCCCATGCCCAGAGATAGTGCCACCTCGGTCATGCCTGGGTAACCACATAGAGACCATGTCATAATCAGCCATGCTAATTAAAACCGCTATTTTTGTTTGTGTTTTCTTTCTAAACTCCACACTTCCTCTTGGCGGAAGTGTCAGCTAACGCCATCCAACCCTTACTGGTTACATTTCTAATGTGTTTTTTAGCTCCACATCCTGTTTGTGCGTCAGAGAAATGACAGACGATGGGAGAGAGAGCGAGAGAGAGAGAGAGAGAGACAGAGGGGAGGCGAGAGAGCAAGAGAGAGATGAGAAGAAACTGTATAATCATAAACTTAACCCAAACACATTACTAGGTCACATATACTTGTCTTTAATGTTTTTATTTTTTATTTTTTTCAAGGACCAATGAGATCTGAAGTCTGAAATCTCATTCCAGATGACCAGGGCCTTTCAGTCATGTTCTGAAGGGGCTACTGAAAAAAAATCAGGCTTGTAGCTTCTGGAAAGTGTCCAAGGGAAGCTGTGGCTCACGAGTCAAAACAACGATTCACGTGAAATCGAGAGATAAAGCAGAAGCCCTCACCCCCTGCCTCTCCACACCCTTCTGGATACACAGGCTGCACACAGGGATCACTTGGACTTTGGATGTCTGCTCTGTTCCAACTAAACTCATGCTAAATAAGCCGGTGGGTTTTACCATACACATCCATGTACAGGAGAGTGCCAGTTTTGCTGCACTCTGTTACACATGCTATCTTTAGTTCTGCACTGAAGCACTTCCTCTCACCCTGAACCCCCTCCTTCCCCTGGTGTAATGGGATCACACTACCTAGCCGCATGCCTCATCTTTCCTCTTCCTAGTCCAAGCACAGGGTCACACTTTTAATTACACAGAAACTGTAATCACACCAGACAGATGGCAAACAGGCCAATTCCCACGAACTGGACATCCAACTGATTCATTATCAAAAGGTTTTTCTTACCTAATTCTAGCCAACACAACAACATTAGAGAACAGGATTTGCTTGACAGCCTCCTGAAAGCAGATGTGCCCTCTTACCCAGCATCTGTGACAGAACTCAAGAAGGCATGAAGAAATAGAAGAACAGACCAGGCTTTGTTTCAATCGAAGAATAATATAATCAGTGAAAACAAAAGTACACCATTTTTATCTCCTCAAAAGGCCGGAGTCCGACTGAGCCATTTGGAGCAACTCAGTGTGGTAAACCGCATATCAAGTGAAAATGAGAAGTGATGATGTTCTTTTCTTAAAAGAGGGAATGTGTTTAGTTTATGGGTTTTATTCAGCACTGTGGTTTTTCTTTCAGGAGCATCCCTGGAATCTAATTTTTCCTTGAAAATCCAACAGAAAGCTCTAGTCTTGAGCTTTTCATTGCCAAAGTTTCGGTCATCCTCCACCACTCCCTCTGCCACTGCCTTTGGTCAACAATTAGTGGTCATTTGTTCCAGCATCTCCAACCACAGTTCCAAGAAGGTTAAACTATGCAACTTCCCTATTAGGCTCTCAGTATAAATTCACTCTGTGACACTGTCTGAATGGCAACAACAATCAGTGCCAACACTGAAACAATACTTCTGTTGGCGACAAGAACTTTGAGACCAAGAAGGTTATTATACAAGTCAGTGCTGATCTGAAAACCTTCCAAAAATAACGGCAGTAAAAATATTTGGAGTCCGTCTTCTCTGGAATACATGATTGCTTGCGTCATGTTCTGGCCAAGCCCCAGGGTATCATGTTTCATTTAGGGAGGAGGGACTTGAGACAAGTAACACCTCAGCCTTGCACCAGAGCAATAAATCTGCCCTAACAATTAAAAGACATGCTACATTACAAATTTATACCAACATCTATCATCTCTACAGCAGAAGTTAGAGAAGAACACATTCTGTCTTAAGCTAAACCTGTTAGTGTCCTTGAATATACCGGGGCCACAGGGTCACAGGAATTATAGCTTTGTCCTTTCGCCCTCCAAGTCACATTATTTTAAGGCAGCCTCACTTTTGAATCCATATAGAATGGCTGGTTAAAACATTTGTCCCATGTTTGCCTCTAATAAGACTGCCAGCCTCTTCTTAAATGGAAACACTTGTGTGAAGAGGCATGTCGATCACTGTAAAACGATCCGAGAAGCACAGAGGAAAGTCTGAGCCTTGTTTTTTCTGCCTGTGTTGGACACAGAATTCCAGTCAACAGTTGTCTTGTACCATGGTGTGTGAGATAGAAATGGAAGAAGGAGATATCATGTCAACTGCAGAGCCTCCGGAGGAAGGAGGGCTTGGCTTCCAAAGCAAGTGCAAGGTGAAGATCTGGAACACTGTCTGGCATGTCTGGTTAAGCAAGGAGTTCCTAGTATGTAATTGGGATAAAAGCTTACTTCCTGGGGAAAGCACAGAGCAGGGAGAAAGCCGGAAATTGCTCTCAAATCCATTTGGCTACTGAAATGAAAGGTTTCTGAAAATAGTCCCAGATCTTGGGGAGGTCGTTTTGTTTCTGTTAAGATATTTTAAGAAATCCAAATGCTGTCAAGGAAGTCACAAGGAATGTGTCTATAGGCCATGAGCATTATGTCTGTCCACAATGAAGTAGTATTAAGCTCACCACAAGGAGCAATGAGTGGCGAGAGATCTCATTGTCGTCTTGAACTCAGGCCCTTAAGGTGAGTATTTGAGGCCATGGGCCACACAGTAACTGTGAGCAGGCTGTCTGACCAACTGCCCAAGCCAGCTCTAACTTCTTGACTTTACCAGCAGTCAAGTGACAAGAGTCGACCCTGGTTTGTAATTCAACGCAGAAGACTAATCACGCTTGGACCATGGAGCACAACGCTTTATTCTCTTACGGTTTCATACCTTGACCATACATGTAGGATTTGGTGTTGGCAAAATCTATTACCCTGCCACTAATGTTGTATCTCTCCATATGAAAAATAAATGTGGTTCAGTTTGTACCCATAAACTGTAAAGAAACACCTCATCCTTCTTGCTTCCCTTTACTGTGCCTCCTTAGTTTGCATACTGCTCAAATTATGCAACTGTCAAGCGGTTCCCCCCACCCTGCCACAAGATATTACATGTTCAATATATACTGAACAGATAAGGTTTAGGAGACAGAGAGATGCAATTTGCCCTAACAAAAGAATAAGATTCTAGGGTTTATTTAAAGAAAATATAGCTTTATTATCTTCACAAACAATTAAGGAACTAAATACCCATGTTCATAAAAAGCAGACCAATGCAATAGATGAGTGATTGAGAGTCTTGTTGGTTTCCTGCAAGCAGCAACCATTCAACAAAATAAACCTCACAGTCCCTCAGTAAGCAACAAAACGCAGACAGTGTAACTTAATTATAAACTGTACAAGATTCACATAAAATGTTTTTAAGGTGTCTTGGGCTTAGTTCACCACAAAACTGTCCCTTTGACCTGCTTTTGTCTTTCACGTCAACCTCCACTCCAAATAAAGTGTCTTACTGAGGTGTACAATCAGTGCGTAAAGGTTTAGGAAGCAGATTGCAGCTGTGGATGGTATGGAGACACAACTGTCAAGGCTGTTCAATAGCTGGCCCACAAGGAACACTTTGTCCTCCCTGCCTCATTTACACGGAGACACCGCTTTCCTGCACTCAGTGTATCTTTTTGTCACTTCAGCGCTCCGGGTCAATTTGTATTATCCACTGAAATGGCAGGAGAAGTAGTGATAGCAAAATAGGAGGGATCTGAGGGGGGAGCGCAGGTCCAAAGAAACCAGGGCTCCAACAACACAGCTCCACTCCCCCCCATTTAAACACATAGAGACATATACAACCATCCAGGCTTTTGCACACTCCTGACTAATGTGCTCCGACACTCGTACATCACCCGCAAATTGGCCAAATGAATTAACCACGGCCCCTGCTTAGCGTTCCAGGCTTTAAATAGATTTTCCCTTTCCAGGTCTGCCCAATAATTGCGTTTATCCATCTTGTTGAAGCACGGTTTACACACTTGCTAACATCATGCCAATCCAGTCTACATTTTCCGCTCCACTGGCAGGAGAGGGGGCGATTTGTCACTGGATCACAACAGGTCATTCAAACAACAATTAGTTGATTCCCCCCGTATGTCAATGTCTCCCTCTCCAGTAGGCACAGTCTTGGTGAAGCAGAGGGGACTTCTATCTATCTATTTATCTAGATATCTCTTCCTTGTTCTGTCTTTACACATCCTCCATTACTTTGCTTAGTGAGATGAATTGAGCTTAGCTGTGCTTGAATATCAATCAGCTAAACCATTAGGCTCTAGCACACACCATCCGGAGGAATAAATGGAGCCTGCAACTATGGATCCTGACTATACAACTTCCATCATGGCTAGAAACAAAGATAAACCAGCACAAAAATTCAGGATCTCTCTCTCTCTCTCTCACACACTCACACACACACACACACACACACACACACACACACACATTCTCTCTCCCTCTCACTCTCCCTCCCTCTCTCTCTCTCGCTCTCCTTGTGCCTAAACTGCAGTAGGGGTCAACTCTACACTCTTGAGTGTTTGAACAGTAGTGCATTAGACACTGCGAGGCCCGTAGGACAATTGAGCTATGTAAACACTGTGCACTTCCTTCCCTGCAGCCATTCAGGCCTGTGCTGAGACAGCCCACTGTTTAAACAGCTCTGAATTCCACAGCACTCTCACTACCAAACATCTGCTCTCTGTGGTAGCAGGGCTGGGACTGAGCAGGAAAAGTTGACGGTGGACCATCATCAGCACTAAATGAAAGTATGCCTCTGAGTCACCATGTTCTTACATCTTGATCATACAAAAAAAAATCAAACAACCACTGTAAAAATTTATGTGCCCACCATTTTAGCTAACTAAGAGCACCACTGAAACCCGGAACCTAGCCTCCAACATGCTATCCAGCCACTCGACGCCACTCGTTATGACAATGCAGGCAATTTATCTAGAGTGATATTTGAAAAATGCAAAGTGTGACGGCTCATAAAGATAGAGGAGCAGTAAAACTACAGATAAAGAAAAGCTACGTTCTAAATGCCACGCTGATGAACGGAACGCTGCCAAGGTCACGTGACTCCGCGTGGCGTGTCTAAATCTGTCCAGTGTCCAAAACCAACAGCTCCAGGTCAGGATTAGGCCCTCTTTCCTGATAAATCACTCCTGTCTCATCGCTCACCCTTTTGCCTCTGTCAGATAGGCAGTGAAAACAGATTCCTATTTACTATCAGTGACAGACGCTCATCATCTCTGTTTAATGCGAAGAGCTGCTGGATTACACACCTCCTCTGTCATTGTGACGCGTCTCACACCCTCGAGATGAGAGCTCATCATTACAATCTCACTCCACATCACTGAATGCCGCTTAATGTCTAGCGCATTCTCTGTACCTTCAGGCCGGCCGAGCAACGATACACAGTTGTCCTCCGATTGGAATGCAATTGACAGTTCAACACAGGAAGTCAATGCTCTACATTTATGGAAAAGTGATTATATCCCTGGAATTTTCCTTCCTTAAAGGCTGGCATGGCTTTCTGAAGAGCTATATTAAGCTATATTAATCTAAGCACCTAACTAAAAGAAATAATACAGAATTAGAACAGGAAGCATAAAAAGGCAAAGGGCTAATCATCTAAAACATTATCTACACTGTACAGTAGACCGAAATTACTGAATATATCAGCGCTATCTCCAAGGCTGCAGGTGAGCTCTCATTTCATGCCTATAATTTAGGAATACCTGTGCGGTATAAATGCATTATCTGTGACATTAAGAACTGCACCAAGTGAGGTCATTTGTTAAAAAAATCTAACAAATATAAATTATGGCAATATTTTTTCCACTAATCCATAAAATAATAAATGTGTACTTTTCCCCCATCCTTGCGGACCACTTCCTTTTGCTTTTGCTCACACAAGAATGCATTTCCTTTAACGGACACAGCCAGAGAATTAACAAAAAAAAAAGTAAATAAAAGAAACGAGGGGGGGTGGGAGGCGACGGGACCAAAAGGGAAGGAAAACGCATTTGTATACATGTTCACACTCTTAGTAGCTTTGGCTGAGCTTAAATTGCCGGCAATAAAAAGTTTAATTAGAAGATTAAAAATACAGAGCATGAATGTTATCTATTATTTTGTCAATTGTGTTTCACCAACACAAAATGCTCCCAAATTACCCACAGGAAGTATTGCCGATAATTGGAGGCAAGATTTAAGCTTGCATAATAGACAAATCCAGAATCAGAATTTGCAACCTGAACACTGAACTCATCTGGAGCACCAAAATGAGTTAAAATTCATTATCAAAGAGAACGATTTCCCATAATAAACAGGCCTACATCATCCGCAGGGTCGTCTCATCCAGACTATAATAGCACAGACATATACATGTTTCTCCTTTTTTGTATTAAAAATGTTAAATATAAATATATATTTTTTAAGAATTAATATTAACTGAAGTGAAGATGGTAGCAGAACAGAAATATCCACTCTTGAAACATAGTTTAGGCCACACACTCATTTTTGAAGGTGTGTCATGAACTTCGGCCCCGATTGCCATTATCGTCCCATTTTGGTAATAAAAGTGTAGCGAAATCATCACGACAGCACGCACACACATACACGTAACGCACACAGAAGCACAAGTACAAACTCGGTTACTCTAACATTCATCATAAAAAGTTAAAGGAAGAATCCTATCCAAGAAAAATCATGTCAGTGTGTGTGCACTTTGACCGAGCATGCTCCAGTTCAAACAAAAAGCCCAGCGACGCTGAATTCCAGCCTCACTTCACTCTGTGCAGTCGTTCTGATGACGAGGCTCCGGGTCAGGAGAAGCGAATAAATGCAGCAAACAGTCCAATTCACGAAAAGAGGAGAAAAGCCACACACATTGGCTTGTCCATCAAACAAGGCTATAAACTTGTCACCTCCCTGCCTGTCTTTTCTCGGACCCGCTGTGTTTTTTTTCTTACAATTTTTTTTTCTTGCGTAGATAAATACAAGGCCTCGGGGCTCTATTGTTTGGACATCTAACCAGGAACTGTGGCCGCTCTCATTGCCCCAGCATTAGCAGCAATTATGCACCCTATTCAGACAGCCTTTGTGCGTCTCCCTCCCCATCATCCACCCTCGGCCCCACCACAGTGGGCACACCGGTCACTGGCTTTCCCGCTTTCCTTAGCTGCCCCTGCCCCCTCCACACCAATGCTGTATGGACCAACTACCTCAAACAGCTTCGTCTAAAATCATTTCCTTCTGCAGCCTTCGACCCAGAACAGCATTAATCATATATTATTTAGCATGCTTGAACAATATCCTGTAATGGAAAAAATCGATAAATGATATATCATTAATGTATCTTTATATGATAAGTCAACAGTATAATCAATAATGGAACATACTGAGACACATAATTTCACAACCCTATTTTGCATGGGTATAAATGTGTGTGCATGATTGGTTAATATATTTCCTAGTACGCCAATTCCTTTGTTGTGTAAACAAATACACCCGGATTTCCTACTAAATAAATACTACCAAGAAAACGTACTTACAAAAAAATCTATTATTTCTAAACAATAAAACTGTTGGTATTATCTCTATAATCAGTAAACTGTTCTACATCAAGCTTTTACCACAAATAAAAGTTCATATTAAAAAAAAAAGAAAAATTCTTGATGTACTGCTGCAAAAGGTCCAGCACAAAACAAATTCGCACATAACAATGAAATCAGCACAAGCGCTGTGTGTGAACTGCACCATGCATATGCACATGTGAGAAAGAGAGAGAGAGGGGAGAGAGAGAGAGAGAGAGAGAAAGAGAGAGAGAGAGAGAGAGAGAGAGAGAGAGAGAGAGAATAATATGATTTCCATGTTTTGGGAGCCCTGCGCAGTGTGGGCCTGCAGGAGGACTATATTTACCAGATGACAAAAGTTGCATTCCAGATGTACAGTGCAATCTTTGTGCTGAACTTTATGGAAATGAATGGTGGACGAGAGGGGGGCTGGGTCAGCGACACACAGCTGCTAACGCAATGGTGCTCCAGGAGACCTCAAATTTACAACGGCTACAGCTTCGCATTTATCAGGCGCGGGACAGCGCCACGCTCTCCGCTTCACAAACATACACTTTAGAAACAGAACACAGGATATTATTTATGATTGTGGGGATGTTTTTTGTTTATTTTAGAATTTTTATATGTTACAAAGTGGATTTTTTTTTGACATCTGTTCTTTTTTAATAGGATATAATTCCAAAATGCTAATTCATGAGAGAATGTTCTCAAAACTGCTTAGAAGAGATTAGATCCCACCATGAACATGAACACATAAAACATACGCATTTAACAAAAACTAAATACACAAACAACTTTACTGTATGTTTTACTCACATGATGCAGCCCACAAAAATCACCAAAAGATAACTAAAGCCAACACACACAAATATATCAGTAAATATTTACAAGACTAATCTTTTCCATTCAAACACCAGGCACTAACAAAACCTTACTGTACTCCCTCTCCCTCTCTCTCTCTCCACTACATCTGCGATTCATTGACTTTACAATTTACCACATGTCGAGATGGGAGAGGTCGAGACTCCATCTGAATCACGGCACAAATATGCGAGTGATTTATTGTTTTAAAAACCATGGGCCGATTTAGTGCAACTCCACTTTTCCTGCGCATTACTCCTATTGGCAGGCCATGAACAATTACAGTTTGGACTAATTAAGGCTTGAGAATGTGCTGTGTGCCACTAATGTCTCGCAGGCCCCAGTTTCAGCTTAATGCTGCCAAACTTTGCTCCCTGACTTGACTCCCTCAAATCCAAAACAGATTGCACTTTTTTTGTGGCTGTTTATCAAGCTCGAGCAAAATAGCACATCGTTTCTGTCTTGCGTGGGTCGAGAGAGCGGGAGGACGAGAAGAAGAAAAGAGAAAAAGGACAGGGGGAGACAAGAACAGAGAGACTTCACTTCTGCCATTCTTCACAAACAAAAGTAATTTGCAAAACAAAAGGACGGCAACCTTCTAAATAAACTGAGAGTGCGTTTTGCGGAGAGCAGCACAAAACCCGGCCGCGTTGCTCGCGGAACCCCCCACGGACAGCAATTAGGAGCCATCAACATGTAAAGCCAATTTGATAAGGTGGGAGCCTATCCCCCTAAATCCGCATTAAACTATCTTTTGCCCTTCACATGACAAGCTATTCAGGGAGGCAATACAACACACATAATCCATGAGATATGGCATTATGGGTAAGGTATTAATAAAATGGTTCGAAAGATAGTGTCAGGGTTTATTAAAACATGTTCATCCACTGTCACACAAAGGACACACACACACACACACACAGTTTAAAATCATAAGGTATTTGTTAAAAACAGTTCACAATGAAATGGTTTATGTTGTTTTTTACGCAACAATAAAACAGAAGTTAAACATTATAATATGCACTTATTATTATTAACAAAAACAATAAATTATTATTATTATTATTATTACTATTATTATCATTATTATCATTATTATTATTATTATTAATAAAAATGACAGATTAGAAGCTAACCACTACATAAAAAGGAAATAAAAGGGGAAAAGCTGGTGACTGTGACTGTGAGATCAATCATCATGTCAGGCTTGAGTAGAATTTCCAAAGATTTCATCTTTTTCTTACTCGTAAACAGAAGAGAGGACTCAGACGGTCGCAGGGTATCCCTTTATTTTATTCATGATTTTCTTTCTTTTTTTTTTTTTTTTTAAAGACTGCACATAATTATACATTGAAACCAGAAACTCTTGCCAAAGGTCTGCAGGCCTGAGGAATTATGGGGCCAGGGGTGGCGTCAAATATCTTAACATTCATAAGTCGCAGAGGCAGTAAATAAACCCAGAGGATTTACAGGAATAAAGCCCCTGGTCTGCACACTGCCTCAAGTCGGCCTCTGCCTGCCTCTTCACGCAGATGAAGTGAGGTGAAATGTTCCCCTACAGCAGCCCGCATAACCAGCCAGCTTTAAAACCACAATACACACATACACACACACAGGCCACATCCGTACGTATGCATACTTCTGACCTGCTTCAGCCATGAAGACTGACTGGCTACTCAAGCAGATCCACATAGGGACGCAGCACTCACACTGGCCATACAGTGTCATGTCAAATTTCTAACCGCCACCTAATCATCATAGAGATTTTGAGGCCAGCCTTGTTGGAAAAACAAACTTCCCGTTATTATAGCCCTCCGAGGTCAGACTAATTCATGTCCTCCTCCCCCTTTCCGCACACACTCAACACAAGCCCAGGAACAGACATTTCATCACTATTGCAGGAGTCTGCTGAGGAAGAATCAGCTGACACAAGCAAGGTGTCCGAATATTCTAAAGATTGTCACATTTCAAATATAAACCTCAACGCTGCATCTTTCCATGCAACTGACTCTCCCTAACAAATGACATCATCCTTCAGAGCTGCAAATTCCCCTTAACCTGAAACAGAGGTCGGGGGGGAAAAAAAAGTCTGATTTGTACCAAATTACCAATTGCCCCAAAACATTTCTGCTTTTAATTATGTTGAACGCTGGCAGAAACATGGGATGAAGCGCAGGGATGCGCGGCACGATGAGGGCTCGGCAGCGACCACTCAGATAAGTGTTCTATAATAAAGGTTTAACAGCATCACAGCCGGTTAGCAGCATTCAGCTCTGTGTGTTTGTTAAAAAAGAATGGCAGATAATCGATACCCAGGTGAATTATTTATATGAGACTTAAGTAATGCATTTGCGAATACAACGGCTTTCAACTTCAAAGTGGCACGGGTGGGATGCCCAGGCAACACACAGGTAGCGGAGCTCATAGTGCGAGAGTGACAGATAAAGAGAAAACATAACACTGATACACAGAAAAATTGTGGACTGGCTACAGTCACTAATCTCTAACATTAAATTATAATAAACACCCTAAAGGGGGGGGGGGGGGTCACAGAGTTTTCACCTTCATAGGAATACAGGTAAACTGGGACATGATATCTATTACAATCTACTGAGAACAAAAGGATATATTTACTGAAGGACATTGAGAGAATCATGAAAGATAAGGAAACGGCCAGTCTCATCTCCAACAGCATCCTGTTCTACCTGCACTAACCATCACCTCTACAACCACCAGACTACAACAAAAATAACACACCAAAAACACCTCCATTTCTACATGCAAGAACCATTTTTTATAGGCAGCCATAAACTTGTGTATCGGATCCGTGTGCGAGTGTGTGTGTGTGTGTTAGTACAAATGACAGTGCACGTCCCTTGTTACTGGTTTGGTATTACACCCCTGATGAGTTCTGAAGTACAAGAATGATAGAAAGGACACACTGTGATATGAAAACAATATTTAACAAAGATGTAGCTTTTTTATAGCATGATGGCAGTGGCCACACACACACACACACACACACACACACACACACACACACACACACACACACACACTCAGTATGCCTCATTAAAAATTTCCCACACAGCATTTAAAATACCAAACAAGCATCCTGGTTTTCATGGTCATTTTTATATAGGTGTTTTCTTTATTCAGTTTGTTTAAATGTAATTAAAAATGTTGAGTTTAAATGAAACACAAATAAATTCAAACCACTATTATATTGTTCAGTTAGCCAGTTTCATTCTATCCAGGATTTTTTGTGTAAACCATACCATGAGAGCGGTACATTCAACCATACTATAATAATAATAATAATAATAATAATAATAATAATAATAATAATAATAATAATAAAATACCAGCTGTGTGTTAACCTAATTGCCCTGTTAAAGCAACACTAATGTCCTGTGGGATATGGAAGTGTACTGAGAAACATTTGCAGAAATACATAATTATAGCAAATTTTTTTTCTCTTTTAATAATAATTGTAATATAAATGATGTGCATTCACTCACACACACACACACACTGCTTTTATAAACACACAGCATGTGAATAGCTCAATTGAATTCTTTCATCACAGAAGGTCAATCCCTTTATGTAAACTGTTGTCAATACAAATATAAATGTTTTATAGGTTGTGCATATTTTATGCAAATGTTTACTCACTTCAAATGTTTTCATTAAGTGCTTCTATTTCCCTCGGCTCATTTTTATAATGTGCATAATATTAGGATCTTCCACTGCTCACCAGATGGGCCAATAATAATAATACCAATAATAACAACAACAATAATAATAATAATAACAATGACGATAATAATAATAATAATAATAATAATAATGACGATGATGATGATAAATATAATAATAATAATGATAATAATAATAACGATAATAATAATAATAATAATAATAATAATAACAATAATGATGATGATGATAATAATAATAATAATAATACTTGTCAAATGCTTGCAGTAGTATTAAAGGTAGATTATCTGATGTGGTCTTAAATTAAATACATTTCTAAATGAAAAGCTGCACTGAATCTCTCACACACACACACACACACACACACACACACACTTTAGTCTATGAGAGGGATTTGAACAGTGAGTTTGTATTTGGTATTTGGAGCAAGAGTGTGTGTGTGTGTGTGTGTGTGTGTGTGTGTGTGTGTGTGTGTGTGTGTGTGTGTGTGTGTGTGTGTGTGT
>JAOUQZ010000051.1:13257444-13269342 GCA_028564935.1 Neosilurus hyrtlii
GAATAAAATGTACTTCAGTGACAAACACTTCTAACCTCTGCAACCACGAAAAGTGAACAAACGTCAACGTGTGAACGTGGAGAACATGCAAAAGCCCTACAAGAGAGCCCCAGTCGACTGTAAGAACCTTCTTGCAGTGAGGTGACAGTGCTAACCTTTACATCACTACATTTAAATGTAAATGATTATAAATGTGGCATTCCTTCTGGTAATAATGAAGTAATTTTAAGCACTGGAAAAAGCCATGGTGCAAGGCAAATAAAAGACTTTGGGATGTAGTTATAGGAAAATATTTAAACGAACTCTGTCATGTCAGGCCATGTTGTTGACTACTTTCCCAAGCTAGCACGGCATGTTTAACTCCTTACCTGAAGAGAGTATGACAATATGAAGACTCTTCATTCATGTCATTCTGTGACCCATAAATGTCAGTTTACAAGCAGGTGGTTAGAGCTGCTGGATTAGATGATTATGAAAATGTAGATATATTTTAAATGGCAGCTGGGCATTTTGTATTCTTCTTGTATATTCATGCACTCTGGTTGATGTAGAAATGATCAAATTTACTTAAGAGGAGAACAGTTTAAAATAGCATATTCAGAGGTGTAAAAAAATAAAAGGAAACAACAAGTGTGTACTGATCCCGTGTGTACCAATAGATAAACTTGTCTTTCAAGAATCAGTGTTGTTTAGTGGACTGAGCAGGTCTGAGCACTAGAAGAGCAGACAGAGAGTGAAGAGGAGCAATGTGTTTACAGTGTGAGATATGGGTCAGTCCAGCCTCTTTGTTCACAGTGAAGCTGTGGAGTGCCCACACACACATACAAAACTCACACACTCTAGTGGCACAGTGGGGTACAGAAGACAAAGGGAGCGAGTGAAAAGCGCACGGCTGGTGTTTGACTGTGGTTGTAGCTGCGGGTTAAAAAGCGTAAACGGCACTGTGTTCGTATTCCTTCCTCCTGATCGCTTTGGAAGCTCCAACTTGCAACCCAAGTTCAAAAGGCATATTGCGACAACGTGCACTTGATATGACACACCAGAGCTAATCGCAGGCCTACTGAGTGGTGAAAACACACAGTGGTGTTGAAATGCAATACTGCTTTAATGACAGTGTTACAACTAGACAAGCATTCAACACATCCACAGAGATCACAATACATAAAAATCACTGACAAATGAAAGCAAAGGATGAATAGGAACAGTAGTCATGCTAATCGAGAAAGATGGAGCTGATCAGTAGGAAGTCTGTAGCCAGATGCTGTGCACTCTCAAACGCACACAAATATTATACTGGGCACATGATCACAGCAAACACATCCATGTCCGACCCATGGGCATTTACTATAAAAGTAACAAATCAGAAAAGAACAATGATGATGGACATCAGTTGAAGTTCAGTATTTCTCAGACTGTGAGACTGCTAGTGTCACGTATGAACATCTTACAATTATACAAAGCATTATGAATAGGAAATTATTTTTAAAAATGTGGTTTATCACAGCGACCACATGCACACATTATACATGTCAGAGGGTGCTTTAAAACTCATTATAACATATATACGTGTGAATGTGTGTGTATGTATGCATGCACTTTTAGATATTCCCATTTAAAGCCATTTTTTCCATGGCTGTACACACACACACACACACACACAAACACACACACATATATATATAGACTTTTGTGTGTGTGTGTGTGTGTATAGCATCTATGTACCATATTTGTAAACTGCCCCAATTACATAGGTAATGTTTATTTAGGCAAATAAACATTACCTACAAAATTGGGGCAGTTACCAAATATGGTACACAGACACTATATATAATAAATTTTTTTCACTAGACACTATACCTGTGATATACATATTATTACCAAAAGCATATTTACCTGTACAGAGGAAAGAAATATTACATTTCAAATAGCTCCACAGCTGGCTGTGGTAATCCCATGTATATGATTTGCTATGAAAAACACTGGTGTGTTACTTGAAATTGCTAATTTAGAAATAAAAGGATGTATTCACATTGTTCCACGTGGAAATATTAACACACTTCTTCACCTCTGTTAGCTGGCTGAGGGCCTGTTAGCTAAAGACACTATAACCATTAACATCAGACTGAATGATAAGTTAAAGTGTGAGCCCACCGAGTGCTATAGATGTCTCCTGGAAAAAGCCACAGCCTCTCAGAGGGTAATGGCTATCCTACAGGTCATGCTATGAAAAAGGAGGACAGAGGGGTGGACAGGAGAGAGAGAGAGAGAGAGAGAGAGAGAGAGAGAGAGATGCTTCAAGTGAGGAGAGATGAGGGAGTGGAGTGCAAGATAAGGTAGAGAGAAGAGTGGAGAGTGAAGGAAGAAGGGGATGAGAATTAGAGAGGAGATGAGAATGAGGAGGGAAGTAAAGAGAGAGGAAGAGAATGGAGTGAAAAGGGATGAGAGATGGAAAGAGGAAAAGAGAGATACAAGGAGAATGATACAAGGGAGGAGAGGGAGTCCAGAAGAATAATTACAGAGCTAGCGATTGGGGATGAATGAGGACGAAAAAACACTGAAAAGAATAAGGAGAACAAGTGAAATTAGAGAGCAATGAGAAGACAAAGAAAGAACAACAGAATATACAGAAAAGGAAAGAAAGGAAGTAGGGAGTAACGGTAGTGAGGACGAGAATAAGATAACAGGGAGGATGGAAAGAAGCAGAGAAGAAGGAAGGGAGGAAAAAGAAAAAAGAGAGATAGCCTGACAAAAGAGATAGAGAGCAAAAGGTGTGTGGAGAAAAATAGATGCAGCAGCCTGCAGAAGTATCAGAAGACACGGCTACTGTTTAAATAATAAAAAAGGGGATATAAACAAATCATTAGTCCCCTAAGAGATGTTTAATGCAATTTCTTAATGAACATAATAGTCAGAAGGCATAATGAAAGAAAATAAAAACATCTAAACGGGCCTCAACTTGTCATCAGTGCTCAATTATTTCCTTGTCAAGTTGTTATGATTTAATGAGCCCCAGTGGGACTGACGGCTGTCAGTCAGCCCTGACTTTTTGACACCATTACAACTTCAAATAGAGCCGCAGCCACGCTGCCTTCCACCAGCCACTCACTACTGAGAGGATCTGACAGGCTGAGAGAGAGAGAGAGAGAGAGAGAAAGAGAGGGAGAGAGAAAGAGAGAGAGAGAGAGAGAGAGAGGGAGAGAGAGAGAGAGAGAGAGGGAGAGAGAGAGAGAGAGAGAGTGTCAGCGAAATGTGCTTTCTCTCTCTCTCTCACACACACACACACACACACACAGTTACACACGTACATAACAAGCAAAATATACTCACAGTATGCCTGGATTCAACACACATAGGTGCTTAGATCCAGTGCTAACACTCACACACATTTCTAAAGGAGGAGCGAGGACAAACACACACAGAAGACATCCAGACACTCAGTCCTGTCTAGGCGTGTTAATGAAAAACTCAATCACTGAGGTCATTATCTTATGAGGTTTGTCAAACAGGCAGGATTCTGCCCCTTCTCATCCTCCCTCTTCCTCCTCTCTCCTTTTTTGTTCATTTATTCCTGAACTTAATGATAACTCTCGACGGGTTGGCCCCACATGGGACGGACAGAGACACACTATTTTGTTGGCCATTAATTTGGTGCTTTGAAGCCCGAGCTGTGAAGCAGAGGCAGAGAAAGCCCCCCACCATGCTGCTTCCAAAATAAGACAATCTACTCGGCCTGAAACAGAATACCAAATGCCCTCTGCCTGTCTGTCTGTCCATCAGGCCCTCAGCCAGAGGAGGAGAAAAAGTGAAACAGTGTGTGTGTGTGTGTGTGTGTGTGTATATGAGAGTGAGAGAGAGAATATCTGTCACGTGCAGAAGGAATAATAAACACATTGTCGCTAGGTGTGCATTTTATAAAGTTCACATGTGAACAGACAGTTTGTGCTGCATAAATCTGATGCACTGGTGATTTCGGAGTCTGCACCACAGACCATATAGGACATGTTGTAAGTCAACCCCCGACCCCTCATACACATGCAAACAAGTACAACTAAGTACTGTAATCAGAACTACAGCATTACCACCATCATCAGTTACCAGGAGCTGGTCCTAAAAATGAAAGAAGCAGCGCTGTGAATCAAAACGAAAAGCTTTGCAACATTATTCCATTCAATATGTTTAAAGATAAGCCATAAGATAAATGAACAGCCTTCTGCATCAAAACACATACATTGCATTTCTGATCCATATACAGTACACACACATTTTTGAGTTACACAGAAATATATATTATGCAATGATCAATAAAATGTTTCATATTTAATCAAAGAAGGTAAATACATCACCACAATAATCATCACGTTCAACTAAAGACAGATATTAGTGTGCGAGTGGGCTACCGAATATTTATGTCGTACATTATTACCAAAGCTATGGCATAGGTTTAAAAGTGGTCCTGCTGCGTTGCCTGAACACACACAAGACCTTTACTGACCTTAGAGGAACAGCGTGAGAAGCTACTAATCCTGGATGAAGCGCGACTGGGAGAGGCGTGTGTGTGTGTTTGCTGCTAAAGGCACTGACCTTTGGGCTGGGTGTAGTGTGTGATTCTGCTCTGTGTGCTGCCCTAGAGACTGGCTCAAGCCTTTCAGTGCATGTCATACACCCAGTAGAAAGCAGGGTCTACACTAGGACTTTAAGAGCATATAAATGTGCTGGCAGACAGACACACACACACACACACACACACACACACACACTTCTGACATGGAATAAGCAGTAATATCAAAAAAATGTTTAAATAAAATAACGGGTCATAATATTGAAGCCCCTTTTCTTCTTCTGTCATTATTCCACCATGTGGATGATGTATGTGGAGGTCAGTCAGATGGTGGTCCCATGCAGAAGGTTGGAACTGTAAGGTCCTAGCAGAATGATTGTAATGGGGTAGAGGGTAAAGCGGATGTGGCTGTGCTCAGTAGGACAGAGCTGAGAGGAGATCACCTGTCACTGCCCACCAGGAATGATTCATGTGAACAATTTGTCCTAATTACTCCAGCGCACTTTTGTTGCTATTAATCATACACACGCACACATACACACGCAGGACCCGTCAATGGAGATCACTGGCGTCGCAGATTGAAATAGATAGCCAGGACGATGGTGAGGAGGAGGATGGCACCCAGCATGAAGATCAGGATGCGGTTCTGAATGACCCTGCACACAGACAGAGAGGCACATAGAAGTGTTAATGAAACGAGACACTGTATTTATACATCCCCAGTGCAGATAGGTGGCTTGTTTCCTATTTAGCATCTGTGGCTATGTAATGGCAAGAAGCTGTCTTCGTGCAGTAAACTGGTCACTGAAGTGATGCTCATGTAACAGAATGTTCCATACAGATGGTTATAATAAATGATATATACAAATGCAATACAGTTGTAAATGGCTTTAAGTAAATAAAGTTACTTTTTTTTTTTAAATGAACACACTATGCTTATATCCGTTAATCTTCACCAAACTAGAATTTTTAATCCAAACACACAATCACACTGTGTGGATTCCCATTTGGACATAAACTAGCTTAAATATAGTGATTACACCATAACAGAATGTACTCTCATACTTTAGTGGACATTATATCTTTATGTCCAAAGATGAAGATAATAATAACAAATTAACAATAATAAAAACAGGGCGGCGTGGTGCTGTAGTGGTTACCAGCAACCTGAATTCGAATCCCAGGCTTGGGCGTTTCTGAAGTTTGCATGTTCTCGACCTGCTTGTGAGGGTTTCAAAGTCCAAAGACATGCACAGTAGACTAACTGGTTATTCCAATCTGCCCCTAGGTGTGGACGAAAGTGTGAATGGTTGTAAGAGTGTGTTGACCCTGCATATGGCTGGCAAGCTGTCAAGGGAGGTGTCCACCTGCCTTTGCCCAGTGTTGGCTGAGATAGGCAGACTCTCCGCAACCTTAATAGGATCAAGTGGTCTGGCAAGTGAGTGAGTCGATAATAAAAACAATCTTTTCTTTGCTGATCACCCCGAAACAGTCCAACATCAACGATATGAAATTTCATTTCTCCACTGCATCCTAAAATGCTCTGCAATCAAGACCCCTGGAATCAAGGCCTTGGCCTGACCCATGGCCTGAATCCTCAGCTCCATATCCAAAATTACTTCTGGTTTTCACCAAGTTCTCATCTTCACAGGTTTGTTTTTCCACAAATATTTTTAGATTTGAGCATTAGTACTACTCAACTCCTCTCTTCATTTGCTTCAAAATATTGCACACTCATGTGCAAGCTGTAAAGCAGTGAGTTTTGCTTAGCAAAAAATATTGCCATAAGTCTCTTTAACCACTCATTCCCGGTGTTGCCCTCTCCCAACTTTACAAAGGACAAACACATTTCAGTGAAGATGTATATGGGTGTGCCACATGTGAGTAAGGAAGTAAAGAGAAAAGTATGGGGAAGACAAACGGGCGAGATCCCAGGGTTGGCCTACAGTGGTGACTCCTGTCCCAGTCACTCCTGATAAATGACAGAATTATCCCATGTGCTGACATGTGGAGAGAGCAGGACCACTGTCCACTGTACCAAACAGGAGATGAATAACCCACACCCTCACCATTCATCACCACTGCAGCCAAGCAGCAGCACAACCCTGTTGTCTGCACAAACACACACGCACACGCACGCACGCACACACACACAGTGCTGTTCTCCATGAAGCACTTAATACATATATGCTCTTGTTAAAAGATGCATATAACTACACCAGATCTGCTGCTCAGGTGAGTTTGTAGCAGATCTTCACTAATACACACATTCCATCATGTTTATTAGATCTGCTGCAATCAGATGAAACTTCATTTCTGAACTTGACCTCAAAATGCTCTGTTTACTCCTGGGCTTGACCAAAGGAGTGCCTCATGACTGCAGGTTCATTTTTACCCAAAGTATCCAACCTCATTTCTGTCAAAATTCTGGATCTGGTTCAGGAATCCTTTTATTTGGAGCTGCTTGTTTATGAAATCTCAGAGACAGAAAGAAATACTATAATGACAATGTTATGACAATATTATGACAGCATAGGCGGCAATGCACAGCTATGTATCTATTAGTAGCAGCAGTGAAAGGTAAATAGGTCATTAGTGACACAGAGATTAAAAATAAATGATAGCATTTTAGTAGTATTTTGTATGATTACAAAGAGAAAACTTTAAGGGACACAAACATTCAAGTAGTGGAAAAACAAACCCTACAACTTTTGGAACTTTACTGGCATGTTTGTATACACTTAATGATGCTGAAAATGGTACACTCCTGACATGAAAATATATGGGGGATATAGAAGCATGCAGCAAGAAAAAGCTTATTTGATGTTGACTCTACAACAGGCTGCCATGCACTATTGAAAAACACAAAAATCACTGAATTAATGATAAAGTCTGTTACTTTCCTGACTCATGAGGTTATCTGACATTAATAGTACATTAAAATTAAAGCCCTTAATAAGTAATACAAATAATACAAGGTCCTCATACAAATACTAAATTATAAATAAATGATTGCCCCCAAATTAGTAAAATATTTCTGAAATGAGTAAAACACACATGTGACTGTTTCAGGCAACATAGAGTTCTCTTCTTAGAAGTCCCTCTTTCCTGCTGATGATGATCCATATGGAAGTAAATATACACTAAAACTGTGACGATGACTTTTCACTGCTGGTGATATAAACTCCTTTACTAAAATGCTGACTGATGATTTAAACAGAATGCAGTAATTTTTTTGAATCATTAATAAATATTTTGCTATAAATTGACCTGGAATACAGAGTCTGTTATAGAATCTAGCGAAATATTCACAGGCAACCTCTTGCACAATGATTTGATCTTAAAAGGCTGCTAAAATTGCATGGTCTAAAATTTTTTTACACTCACTTGCATTTGATTGCTTTCTTCCAGCTCCCTTAGAACCTCCTCAGCCATGAAACTTTAAACTTGGAAAAATCATTACTTGACACCTGGTCCTAAGAGCTCTAAGGTTTTACACATTGCACACATCCTGGAGTTCCCGTGAAGCAGATCACAGTCTACAGGTTTAAATTAGGACAGTACTGAGTTGCTGAGATTGCACCCAGGTCCACAAACAGGTTTCATGTTTTAATAACTTGCTTGTTTTTGGTGCATATTTCTTCAGGATCAGAAAACTACAAAATCATTAAAAAGCCCTTAAGTAACTGCACAACACCATGCCAGTGCTAGTGACCTGTGACTGTATGAGTGTATATGAGTGACATAACAAGGGTGGAAGGTTTGTACATATAGCGTATATGGCATTTACTCTAAATCAGAGTTATTCAAGCTTGGAGAACTGCAGAGTAAAGGCCTGCTCTGATTGGCTGAAAGCCTGAAAAATTCCGAGCATATTCACAGTGGAAGGCATTAATCACAGCTTGTTTAGCAGGGCTGTATCCCCCATGTCTCTTTAATGATCCTGCATTATTTACACTGATTATTTACACACGCACACATGCACATACATACAGATGTGCACACATGCAAAAGGGAGTGCTGATGTCCAGTACTGCAAGAGCTGAAAGAAAAATTTGATGTTCTTCCACACTGGGAAGAATGAGAGGGCACATGGCTATCATCTATCCCCATGTCTATTTCGAAGTAAAGTAAAGTAAAGACACTGAACCCTTGTATATGGGCACAAATGAGAAACAGGTTGAAAACAGGACACATTTCGTTGGATATACAGTGGTTAAGCAAAGCTACAAATACAACAAGACATTTATTTGCTTTTAAACTTGCTGCAAAACTGCTGCACTTGCACTTGTACCCATATGGCTGTGGATACCGGCTCCTTTAACGCAGGCTTGTGCTTCTGGCTTTTGGTCTTACAAAATATATTTCCTGGCCACTTGAGCACAGATTTAATTTACGAACATAATACAACTATTCAAATATTCGGGTCATTATTTAAATGTGTGCAATAATATTTTAGCTACTTATTAAAGCCATCAGTCTGGGTTTTTTTTAATTCCTGAAACCCTGAAAGTCCTAGTTGAGGCTATTTATAGGCTACTTGTTTTTGAATTACTGAGGTTGAAATAATTCCATTCATTAAACTGTTTCCTATGGTCTAACATTCCTGCCTTTACAGCACCCACTTACTGATCATCGTAATGATCGACAGCTTTGGTGGATCTATTTAAAGATGGAAGGATTCACAAACATAGGTGCTCTATCATAATCACCTCTGTGTCAACAGCCTTTAAGCTAACCACTAAGGGCCAAAGAATCGTTCAGAGGCTGAGGTCCATGCACAAATTTATTCATGGGTGATATTAATTGTGCAAGAATACACCACAAGCAGTTGAAGTGTCGAAAGGGAATAATTTTTAAAACATTCTTAGAACTCTGTGCTTCCTATTGTCTTGCTCTTCTTCCAACATCAGCATTAAACATTAAAGAAGTTCTTCTTCTCTGTGTTGCAAATTGCCGAGTATGTCTTATGTGTTTTTGCTTTTTAATTCGGGGGTTGTCTTTTACGTTTGGACCTCACCAATAAAGTCATGTGCATGACACATCTGCAGTCAGCAGAAAATCGAATGTACTTTGGAGACAGCCACGTGCACGTCTGCGTTGGGCGAAGCGCACGTTTTCTGAAGTATACTTGGGTCCTAAAAGCTGACCACACACTGCTCCATGCTTGGGCATTTAGTACAAGCTGAACAGTGGCAGTAGTGAGTGCAATGATGTGATAAGTGTAAGGAGAAGAGAGAGAAGAGATGGTGGTTCTGTCCTGTGGTGAGCGAGGCCCAAAAAGAACAGAGCAGAGCTGCAGCCATCAAACTGCATCCATCCTTTTTACTCTGACACATGACAGAGGGCTGGGGGGGAAGGGGGGGGGGGACCTGCTCATGCTGTCACAGCTCACAGCTCAGGGTGAGCCTTATACATACATACATACACAAACACACGATCACACACACGCACACGCTCTGAGCATGAAGTACAGTACATGTCCAACATGGAGCCAAGCACAGTAAACCGCAGTGGCAGACAAGAGTCCTGGTCTTGCCAAAATAACTCTTTTAAAAGCAGAAGCCAAAATTATACTCAGTCAATGGGTTAAGAATATTGCCCTAAGCTCAAAAAGAGTTCGAGGGATACAAAGAAGAAAGCAAGCGAGAGAAAAGCAGGAAAAGTCCGTTTAGCAGGGGAGGAGGTGGAGGAGAGGTTGCTTGGAGACAGACAAAAATAATGAGGACTTTTCTGTCAGGAAAAATTTACAAAATCATACTCAAGTTATTAAAATTTAAAATCTCCCCCTCCCCCATGTTTTTCTATCTCTCTCTCCCGCTCTCTCTCAGTTCTTCTTATTAGTGGCTCTAATGAGGACAGTGATACACCTCTACACTGGGGAAGGGGAGCTGTTCCCTTAAGCCAACACCATTCAACAATAACACTCCTGAGGCTACTGGGCACTCACATGCAGCCACACACATACAATCTTGTCTTTCTCTCATTGTGGGGACATTTACTGATATGATGCATTTCTTAGCCCCTTACACTAACCTTATCCTTCACAATTAAATGCCAAAACCTAAGCCCAAACCTAAACCTAATTCCAACCTGAACCATAAAACAAAGTCTTAATCCTCAAATAGCAAGAGGACCAGCAAAAATGTCCTCCTTTCCCCAAAACCTCCCTTACTCTTTTAGGTAAAAACGTATTCGGGTCCTCAATATGTAGTAAGTACAAAGACACACACAGACACAGACACAAACAGCTCTGAAAAGGCCCTTGTAAATTGAGGGATTATTATCATGATTATAAACAAAATATAATCGGCATCTGACTGCTCTGAATTTTCCTCCAGCCAGGATTTCTGCAGACAGGCAGAAGGGAGAGATGGACAAACAGAGAAGAGGGGAAACAGTAAGAAACAGAGACAGCAAGTGTGTGTATGTGTGTGTGTGTGTGTGTGTGTGAGAGAGAGAGTGAGTATGTCGGCATGATCAATGTGCTCACTAATGGTTTGACTGATGGACATCGAGCTCTGGATGCGCTGTAAAAGTTGGGGGGTCGGAACTGAGTGTCTGATCACAAACTAACAAGGATAAATGTTTTATCAGTCTCTCTTTACCGCGCTGTACACATTGCCACGTGCAAGAAGCCTTTATTGGGTCTTAGCTGTGAATGCCTCATAAATACACACTCACTTAGATTACGAGTTCTGTACACACTGTAAGAAAAAAAAAGGCAAGAAGAAAGGACTCCTTTGAATTCTGTTCACTCTTCACACTGTGATGGATGTGCAGATAGTCTACCTGTTGAAGATGCACACTGAGGCTGGAGTTTTATGATCTTTAAGGCTAAGGGACTTGTAAGAGTAATGATTCCTAATGTAATGCATTTTTAACCTACAAACAGTACAAAGCCTGTTGTCACTGCCTATTTAACGTCTAGTGCCATATTCGAAAAACAATTCTGAGGTATTATATTCTACGTATAGTTCATGATATGATTACACACATGATATGATTACACACAGAGCACTCTAAATTCAGTGTTTTAACTAATACATTACCTCCAAAATGAGTAGAACAATGCAGAGTGATTTCTGTCAGAACAGAACTTACTTCACAACTACTCATAAAGGTGAAAATTATAACATTCTGTTTAAAAATCATTATAGCTTATAAGCTTGCTATTTATTTAGTAATTTTTTTAAAGCCCAGAGTCAGCTGAGATTCATGTTTGAAAACCATTAGTCCGGATAAAAAAAAAGTTTGGATATATATGTAGGTATATATATATATATATATATATATATATATATATATATATATATATATATATATATATATATATATAT
>JAOUQZ010000051.1:13292974-13308925 GCA_028564935.1 Neosilurus hyrtlii
TGATCAAAATCAATGTCAAACTGGCCAAAACATTCAATTTCAGTGGGGGTTGAATAATTTTGAACACAACTGTAGTTCTTCCAGATGCTGCATGAACTTTTGGTGCTATGCATCGGGAGAAAGGTGATTGGTTAGTGGGGAGGGGTGGCATGTATGGAAACGAATATTGTTTAAATTAGAGTGAGGTACAGGCATTGGAATATAAACCTTTAATCAAGGATTTAAAAAAAAGGTTGTAATTTATAATCAAGTATTTGATTATAGCCCTATTTCATTTCCATGACAATAGCATGTGAGGGTAGCACAAAGAGTAGATAAATCTTATTATGTTTGACCTGAATCTGAGTGTCGTACTCAAAGTGATATTAGGCAATGATCATATCAACACAAGCCTTGAACGATGCCATACCTTTATTTACTTTTACTTCTCTACTCAGACTACAAGTGATGATGGACAGCATTCCACAATATCAACTGCAATAGCACTCAGCAAATATAATGTTACTGCTGCTGATGACTGTAATGACTGCAGTCTTGTCAGAATCTGATTGGAAAGGATAGACACAGAATGATATATACTCAACCACAAAGTTCCCTTGAAATCTAATAAAAATCAGGGGTACCCTATCCTCGTCCCATCTTGCTGACTTGTTCTCGTTATGATTGATATGGCTTATCTGCCAGATCAAAGGGGCTCGCTACCGATGCACATTTAACCTCAACCAGGTCCTCCTATATTTTGTCTAGATATTAATAATAATAAAGTCTTACACCTGTCCTGTGTCAGCCAATTACACCATGTATTGAACTGGACATCTCCTGTCCAATTAAAATGAAGCCATTATAATACATTTAGGCACATCAAAGAGAAAGGCCATTTATTTGACCCTGGATGACAGTGTTTACTCATAAGAAAGGTGGGAAAAAACATTTTATTCAGTAGCTTAAAGAGCAAATACTCCAGACTAGATGCGAGATTTCAACTCAATACTCAATCATTCACTTGACCAGCTAAAGAGGCACCCACTGCTTTCCAAGCACTTCCAAGTCCATATCAGCTGGGAAGCGCTTTGGTAGTATAATCAATTTTGGAAAAATGCTCAGATTCTGCACCATATTTAAGGGTTTTTTTTAAATAATAAAAAAAAAGAAATTAAAATATTTCCCAATTATCACAGTGCCAAGCCTTCAAAACAGATTTCTGATGTCACTTACTTACCCAGTCACAATGAGTAAGTGAAAACTGCTTTGTTTCTTAGCCCGTCCTGGCTTAAACCAATGATAGCTGGTTTATGTTAAGCCTTTTCACAGGCTAACAGCAAAAGACAAGTCATATTGTGCTATTTTACACACTTGTATAAAACACAGTGTCATGAATTGCTTCTCCAGCCAATCACCAACAGCACTTGACTGGAACAGCACAATGTTCACACATAAGCCTTCTGTAAACACTAATGACTCTCCAGGTCAGCAAAAACTCCTCCACAGGTTCCTGTCATCAGCAGAGTGGACTAATGATGCCATTACACCCCACCATAAAGACTTTCTGCTCAAGCCAATATGGAGAAAAATAGCAGCAAGTTGATGGGTTCAAGGACTGGACAGAAGTGAATCAGACAACTGAGAATGTCAGACAACCAGAATAACTAAGGCTAAAAACTAACAGTTTTGGAAACATATAAGTTCAACATCATGTATTAGATTATCCATTAGACCGCTAGCAATAAACTAAAACAGTCAGAACAAAGGTACACATGGTTTTGGTGGAGAAAATGACTCTGTCTTCTCAATAAAAACAAAAAAACAAGACAGGCTCATAAATCAGAACCACGGGGAAACAAACAAAAACAATGGCGCACGTCTTCCATCATTATATGGTGGTCTGGGAGTGGGGGGGCCTCACTCCATGGTTCCACTCGCGCTGGCCTGGCCTTCACTGTCCCCTTTGTGTTGGTATGAGAGGAATGGTCAACACAAAGAACTTGTTGAGACGACGAGAACACAACCAACCTCAGAGCTCCAATCCAGATCTGCCTGACATCCTAGCACTGCCACATGAAGTCTATTCAGGCCTGGAGAGACATTAGCCCTGGCAGGAGACGCTCCACAAGGAGCCACAACTAAACAAAATAAACAAACAAAGCCCAAAGCAGGAAGCGAGTCAATAAAAAAAAAATGTATAGAAGACACTACAACCGAAGAGAAACCTTGACAGAAAATGCGACAATTCTGCTATAGCACAGAAGCTGATGAATAAAGGGGCCACATTTCACTGTTTGCACAAATGGAGTTCTTAAGTGGCTTAGAGATGGAGTTATTTATGCTTGTAAATAAGTTCCTCTGAATGAGAGCCCTGGTCAGTCACATGGTTGCATCTATATGACTGCTGAGCAGGTCAATTAGGCATCCAAATACTACACCAAGTCACTTATTAAATTTAGGACACAATATAACCCCTGTTGTCTAAACAAAACATGCAGACTCCATAACTTATAGATCGCTTAGCAAGGTCCGAGAAGAGATGATACTTTATTAATGAAAAGGAAGGAAGTATTATATAAAATAAATAATATATTTTATAATATTATAATTTATTACACAAATATTCAGAACTTGAACTTGAAACGCATCCCATTTTAGTAAAAAGATTTTGAATATTGACAGTATGCTGTTTGTTCTTGTGGTGCCTTGAATTTACGTGCCTTGTGCTATCCAAAAATCTATAATTAAAGATTTGTGAAAGGAAAGCAGTGTTTAACATGGTTTATGCGAAGGCTGTCCTGAAATGCTTGACCACAGGGCAGTTTTTAGACAGGGTGCTAGGCTTCCATGCCTTATTAAATAAAGACCATTCTCGTCCGACAGTTTTAACAGAGAGTCACAGAGTCTCTCACTGTCTGTTTATCCAGTGGGGAAACAGCTTGGCAATGGCAATGCAATGCCAGGGGATGGTGGGTTCTGGCTCAAGCAAGCTCATACTTGCATATGTGTGATAGACTGATATGTACTCAGGTCAGCTGAGGTGTATGGTTTTGAACTCGGTCAGCAAACAGGCCAGCGAGTGACACAGGTCTGCCAGGCCAACATGCTCTCACAACCTCCTCCTAACATCTTGACAATGTTAGACTCGGCGCCATCATTGCTGACTCTTCCAGAAGCCTGGTGAACAGACAGGAAGTACTGTTCAAACCAAACAAACAAAGAAGTACACAAATGCACTGACCCGGTCAACAGTGACTGCTGGATCTGAATGTGGGGATCTGGGTTGATGTTCAATTTCAACTCTGGCGTATATGCGAACAAACAGAATGTTCTGCATTCCCGCTGCTTTATGAAAATTCACCCACACCCGCCAAGAGAGCTAGTCACCTGACATTAAGCATTTATCTTGGCTGTTAAAGACAGACAGACACACACACACACACACACACACACACACACACACACAGAGAGATTTAAATTCATTTATACATCACTTACATATGCTGGCATCTGAATGTCACAGGATAGTTAATTATAGAGTTACAGGAGCTGTGTGAATGAAGGGTGTGTGTGTTGGAAGGTGCATCCAGGTAATTACACTAAGTTTAGAAAGCTAGAGAGAATAGTGTATCCTCCATGACCTTACTTTCTGGAGTGAATAAGAATATGGCACATAAACCACAAAACAGCTCTTTCACAGCCTATTGTAAGTGATAACTCAGTTAAATGAAATCAGTTCAGCCAGAGAACAAAAGTTCTTTTACTTCTGTTTTTATGCTCTCAAATTGCCAATGTTTGTAAGAAAGATGAATCATCAAAATGCCACTCCAGGAAAGTAGAGACTGCTGTGACCAGCACAGCATCTGCATTTTGTTTTTCCTATCCTTATAAGAGTTAAACAAAAAAGTTTCTTTAAGAGTAAAAAAGCCTTTTATAACTGCAGCATCTAGTCAATCAAATATCATGGCACTCTCCAAAACAAACACAAAAGTCTTTAATGTAGAAAATCCATCTCCGCTTGAGGGATGAATCACTTAATAAAGCAGGAAGGTGCAGTGAAAAGGGGAGACTCTTCACTTTGGGAGCTGGCACTGCCCTGGGATTGAGACAGGTAGTGACAGGGTGCTGTTGACCCTGGAGGTGCTAACAAATGTAATCGTCTCCAGCAGCCAGAATGTGTTCCAGGGTGCAGGCGGTTCAGGGAGGAGAGGAGGGGAGTGGAAAAGACTGAAGACTGGGCTCCAGCTGGCATTGAGCCTGCTGTAGCGCCTGGACTAGCTGCCTCGTCAACCCAGACAGGCGGCCAAGGGCCAGCAGGCAGTGCCAGCTGGGCAGAAACCCTGCTGTCGAGTGCTGCACTCCAAACAAACAAAAGCCAAAAACAGGCCACAGACCTGTCATTAGGCTGCGCCAATGCTCTGGGTCTCTAATTACCACTGACTCAGGATCAGCACATACCACAGCACATTCCACACTGAGACATGCTCTGGTTCGCATAGTGTTCAGGTTCAAACTGCTGAGCAAAGTGTCATGTCCGCAATGAACACTTTACCTCAGTCTGAGCACATATCACCCGGAATTCTCCAGTATGCAAAATCAAACCTTATGCAAGAAGCTGAGGAAAGTGTAAAAAGGTTTATTTCTGAAGTGGCTGAAGAGAAACAAAGCTGTGTGTGTGTGTCTTCTTGAATGAAGTCCATGTCTCTTTAATTCAATAGTCTTCTCTTAAATGAGGGACATTTGTCTGTTTGGTCAGGCACAGGCAATTTACAGCTCAACAAAACATCCAATGAGAAACAAACTCAGCACTGAAAGAGACATCCCCACGAACCATGCCTCAGCATGGACACACTTACATACCAGCAAACAAGCAGCACTGTAACTTTAAAAAAAAAACCCAGAAATGTGCACTTTTCTTATGCCAATAAACAGTAATCAAAATTAAGCAAATTATGTTCTTTGACCTTTAACTTCTACATTTACAAAAACCTTTTATTCATAATGGAACTTGTCTTCTCAATACAACTGGCAAGATGCTACAATAAAAAAATAAATAAACACAAGCACCTTTTTTTCCCACTGTAGTTGATGTCAGTTATAGCTCACGCTGAATCAGATAAAGCACATCGTTATAGTCTGTCCACTGGGGAGTTTGAGGACATGCTCTATAATTAGTTTCAGCCCATACTCACATTTAGACAGATAGCACAACCTTGCTTTGGTTTCTGGCAAAGACAAAAGACAACTTGCGAATGTTATCCACTGTCAGTGAAATATCAAGAACAAAAGTACAACAGCAGCGTTAACGAGCATATGAGGTGGGCTATAAAGCCTTCGTTTGCCTCAGGGCCTTCAGCATGAGGTTGCACACAAAGAAAGCCTGTCACCTGACATTGAGCATTCTATCGAGTCAATTGTTAATTTAAAGACAAACAATAAAAGGGGGATAAGTAGTAGCTGTGTGGTTGTGATTGGAAGAAAGCGAGAGAGGGGAGTCAACATTTCTGTTTTCTCACTCTTACTTTGATTCATCTGCTCCATTCGGAGACTGAGTTAGAAAGCTCTGAGCCCATTACCAAGTCCTTTTATATTTATTCACCCAAGGAAAGCCTAATAATGCTGAAAATAAATGGGCAAGCTCAGAGGAAACTTAAAGCAGACTTGACATGATCCAATACATACTCTGAAGGCTGAAGCTCCAGTCTTTCCAGACTGGAGGAAAAATGTGGATCACCAGCATTCGGCCAATCAAGAGAAAGAGGTGTGCGTATTTGTCTGCTAATTCAGATAGGACTCCCCCAGTAAAATTCGAACCTCTTTCACAAAGGAAACTTGTTATTGTGGCAAATAAACACGACAGAATAATTTTATTTCCACTCAGTCTTCAATAATGGTTAAGTAATCTGTCCTGACAGTATTTAAAGGGATGCTATGGCGCATAAACCTCTGTGAGACCCAGATATGATGCCTAGTTCATTCCGATTTCTGGTCTTATCTGTAGACATTTCTTTCCTTCTTGTTCCAAATTTTCCATCAGTTGCTTTACACGGAGGCAGTATGGGTATTCAGATTATGTCAGTATCATTAATTCTGTTACAATCTCAGTGCATCATCAATTACACATATAGGCATTCAAATACCCAGAGTGCCTTAGTAAAAACTACACAAACATCCTGGAAGGTTTCATACGATGCTACAACAGATATTATAGGTAGTACATCATCAGGGTAGGGTTTGACAGCTGTTAAATGTCTAGCAAGTATTCAGACACCCTTTGGATTTTGGCATACTACTTGATACTCAAAACCTAGTTTTGAACAAACATCTGGAGTTTCATAAAAGGCCAGACGTATATTCTCTTTATTACAGCAATTCCAGTCAGCCAGTTCAAAGTCTCACAACAGCAGGATGTGAAATGACGATTACTTTACATGACTCTTGACCCAAATCACTCTTGGGAGTTGATCTGGCTGCTGTTTAATTCTGAGTCTGCCATCATACAGAGATAGCTAGTGAATTTTACTAATTGAACAAACATTACTAATTTAAAAAAAGGAGCAAACTCAAGAAAGCTAAATTTATATTTTTATTTATGTACAAATAGTAAGCTATATCATTGGCATAACCAGAAGTTAATCACTAAAAATCCATGTCCAACAAAACTAGAAAAGCTTTGGTGCATTAAAAAAAGGCCTCATCACTTTTACAGTTCATCCAATCATCATGCAGCAGCCCAGCATCCTGACCAGCTCACGCCTACACTGACTGATAGAGATGCTCGGCTTCCAGGGGCGGGATCATTTTCAAGCATTTGTCCAACGAACGTCTCACTTTTCTGCATTAAATGCAGGGTGTATCCCAAATGCCATATGACTTCAGAGAAGTTGTACATCACTGAGATTAAATAGACCACACTGCCACAGAACCATGAAGTTGAACGCATTGTAGCACTCTTTAAAATAATAAAAATAAAACAGTACATATTTGAAATCTTTAGTGATATTTTAGAACAGCCACCACTTGGTAGTAGATGCTTAACTAAGATTATTCTTTACATTTTTATTTAACCTTTATTTATACAGCTAGTCTAATTGAAACACTAATTAATAAGCCTGATTTTCAGAAATTGGAAGTCAAAAAATGAAATTGTAGGTAAGCAGAAAAGATTTCATCATAATCCAGAAGTAGACCACTTTTTTGCAAACAGGAAATGATGTTCCTTTTTTCGCTGGCAACCACCACAGATAGTCTACCGGTCATAGATATTAGAGTACCCTACATTTTTTCAAGTTTTATAAAAATTTTAGCAGTTAAAAATGTAAGTAGTTGCAGTCAATGACCTGAAAAGATTAAGGTATGTTAGAACTACCTTGGAAGAAAAAAAATAAGATATCAAATCATGGGATAGCCTGCAGTCTTTTTCCCATACTGCACAGTTTAAATCCCATCAAGCCAGTTTTGTAATTAAATGAACAGAAGTATGAGGGCAAAGCAACCAATAAGTGCAACTAACAATTTTTGCAACCGTGCTGAGAAAAACTTCTAGAGCAATATTTGATTTCCATCGCTCAAAGAATGCCCCTAGTGTGTTCAACTGTACTACAAATCAAAAATAAAAATAAATATAAATCAAAACTTTAGATTACATTGAAAAAAAAAATACAAAATGACAGTAGTGTAGTCTTCAGACCTGTGTGTTTTTCTCCACCAGCAACACCATAATCAGTCACAACACAATAATGCAATGCTTCTGATTCCTACTGGGGCCTTGGCAAAAGCTTATGTGTCTAAGTCGCAGCGAATAGATTAGTTTTGCTCCCATTCCCACACAACACCATTACAGTATAACTGCTATAAATAAATGGTTTAATATCAGTGGGAATGGGGTCTCTGTCAGCTAAGTTTTCTTGGTTTCTGGGAGATATGCCTTTAGATAAAACTGAAGGTTGGGGCTGTTTTGGTTTGCAAAACATAGTTTCAACTAACATCTACCAAAATCATCATGTAGGACTCTCAAAAAAAGGCCAACTGTACTGCACTTGTAAAGGATGGTGAGGGTGAACTCTGACTGCACATTTATCACCAGCAGAAGCAGCACTGTATGGGCTGTGTCAGGTCAGAAAGCGCTACACTGTTCAAAGTGATTCATGATCAAAACACACACATGACTCCTCATAAACTGACTATGATACTCTAAGCCCAGGTGTCAAACTTAATCTCTGACACTGGCAGTTTTGTGTCCCCTCAAAGGGCTATGAATTACAAGCCTGATATTTTTCTGTAACATAATTTGGGCTTTAAAATCAAAATGTAGGATATTTGTAAAACAAGCACACAGACACACCTACACAACAGAGCTAACAAAACAAAACATTCGCCATATGGTTAGAATAGTAATACAATTTAGCATTAATACTTTGGCATTAGCTAATTGCAAATCTGCTTCTTCAAAAACATTACATTCCTACAGTGCTGACAAGATTGCTTGTATCTGGGCTGTTTTTGACCACAGATCAGAGTAAGAGACTTAGCACAGAGGGAAGATGGTGGAAGCATGGCAGACCTTGGTGGCAATAATAGGAAAAATGGCTTCTATCTTTCTCTCTCGCGCTCATGTAGGACTATGACAAAGACATTGTGTACAGGGCCACACAAAACAGGCCAATCAGCACACAATGGTGCACTGAAATTACTGGCAGTCAGGAACGAACAGTATGATATGCTCTAATTGCCTCAGGATTTCCTAGAAGTCACCATTATCTATTTAAATTGTCTTTTAACAGGATTGATGGAGAAGAGAAGAAACAATCAAAAAAAGTAAGTGAGGGAAAACCCAAGCCAGAGAATAGACGCTCCATGCCGTCACCTCATTATTTCCCTTCTTGACAGATGCCCAAGCTCTGAATGGGTTATCAGACGCCACACAAAGACCCAGCGCTTTAAACATACCATTACATTTTGTGTGTTTAAAAAAATGACAAGTAAAAATAAAATTCACCTGTAAATTCAACAAACAAATTCAGGCCAAAAAAATACAGAAAAGGAGAGAGAAAGGGCGAGAAAGAGAGAGAGAGAGAGATTATTTCTGCATACTTGGCCTGTATCACATTGTTGCTTGTGAGAATTGTTTGTGTCCAGTCATTCTAAAAAAGTATTAATACTGCCTTTGCCAGTTTTTGTTTGTTTCAGTAGACCTGACAGAATATGATCAATATTTCTGTCAGTGTTTTTTTCCCCATCACAGTGTTTTTAAGCTACACTCACATCCAAGAATTTATTTACCTCATGCAATTGTGTGGTCACTGCTTTGCTCAATGTCTTAACAGCAGCAGATACTACAGAAGCCCACATTCATGCTAGTTTTGAAGAGATCCTCCCATGATGTCAATCAAAAGTTGAGCTCTGTTCCTCTTTTTTAGTGCTCCTGCTGGGGAATCATACTGGAGTCCTGTATGGTGACAGCTGCCCGACTCCAGATCAAACACTGCGCTGCCCTTGGTGTGACACAGCAGCCACTTCAAGAGCTGCACACTCAGTGATGTGAAAGCATTGAGAAACACCTTCACCAGAACAGACGAGACAAGGACATCTACATCCCCACCTCAATGACCCTCAGAATTAAAAACTCAGGAAAAGGTGATAGTGAGAGGATGAGACCCCCCCAAAAAAAAAAAAAAAAGGACACTGACTGCACAAGTTACTGAATTCAACAAGCTAGAATGTAATGTTATGCAAAGGACTGGTGGACCCCTACTGTTTTAATGACATTCTTTAATCAGACTTTTTAACTGGAATGCAATCAGTGGAGTACATTTTACTCAGTGTAATAGAGTTGAGGAAAGTCATATTAACACAGATCTAGCCCGTTCCATCAAACTAACAGATTCCTAATCTAAAAGAATAACACTTCTCCCCTGTCAGAACCAGCTTCTTCAGAAGGGAAGGCTTGTTTGTGCTGCCTCTGTGTGTGAGAGCTTTCTCCAAAGCTAGCGCTCAGCACACACTAATAGGAGAAGGAAAGACACACAGAGTTTAGGTGTCACCATTATCTGTGTGACTCTCAGCAGCAGGTAATGAGGCTGAGGCATGCATGCTACAGGAGCTCATCCAGAGGTCTGTCAACAAGCCATCAGCCTTTCTCACACACACACACACACACACACACACACACACACACACACACACACACACACACACACACACACACACACACAGCTCAGAAATGCCTAAAGGTGTATAATTCTCACATTCATAGTAAACAAGACATGTATACACATTATGGAAAAATCTTAAACAAGACTTATTATCTAACATTGACAAAGTACACTACTGTGTGTACATTTTCTACATCAGTGTATTGTACTCCATCTATGATGTGGTCATATAATGATGTGGTCCACATAAGCCATTGCAGTGGCCAAGAATTTTAGCTCAAGCAAAAGATTAAGAGCAAATAAAAAATAGTGAAAGCTGAAGTATAAGAGGTAAATGCATCCAAAGTGCAGTAAAGAATCACAAATGAAATTAAAAAAGGCCTGGAGCTTCTAGTAACACTGATTTTGGTCACTGATCATAAATTAGTGAAACTTTAGCCAAGGACCAAAAAAAACCTTTCAAGCAATAATCACCAACTGTTAGTTCCCTAAGGTCTAAAACGTTACCTAGTCTGATAACCCAGACGTAGGCTTGTCCAACCTTAAGCATTTGGCATTTGGGTAACATTAGCATATACATGACGTCAAAAACTAGTTTTCTGGCTGAGCTAATGTAGACTTACCATGTAGCTAAGAAGAAATGTATTTTAGTGGCACTATTGAGTCACTTGTTATTTTTAGATTTGAGGGAAAACTCAAATGTGAAGAAATCAAGTCTTCAGTTGTTGCTTTCTTTTCTTTTTCAAATTTTGATGTCTGATGAAACATTTTCTTTTAAAATGTAGTCTAAAATGCCTAAAAAGTAATGAATTACTGTTAAAAAAAAAAAAAACCCTTTATTTTATTATTATTATAATTATTTTACCACTAATGGGTTCCTATGAACAGAGCCAATCAAGTCTAACACAAGTCAAAGATGAAGTAAGCACATCTTATTTGAAGGCAGTTAACTTCTGACATCAGCTCAAAACACAATGAGAAAATGATGTGAGACTAGAGATGCTCTACATTTCGGCTGTCTAAAATAAACCTGACAGGCCACATTCCAAATGAGTACTAAACACCCCACAGCCTAAAATGCCTGGCCAGTCACAGAGTACATAAGAAACTGGAGATGCACATGCTCACACATTTAGACACACAGACATTGCTCCAATAACTTGATTTCAACCATACAGGTATTATAATAAAAAAGACAATTTCTATTAGCAGCAGCCCTGCGTCCTAGCTTCATAGTGCAATCTAATAGCATGTCCAACAACTTTTTTGGATCTTTCTACATTGTAGGAAACCTCAATGCTATAATAAATCTTATCATGTATTGTTCGGTGGCTATTGTTGTGAGTTATAATCAATATTGCCCCGATATGGGAAATAATGTTCTGAAAGATAATTCTCTAGCTTACACAGTCAAATAAAGCTTGCCAGAAAGCTCCATGTGGCATCTGGTTGAGACCAATTATGAACACGAGTGAGGCAGCTGAGGAAGTGTAGAAGTTAAGGAGCTGAATAAATTTCTGCAATTTTTTTATTTGCATGATTGCAGAAACAAAGTCTGTTCTTTGGCATGTTTGACTCATTACATGAGTAAAGTGCAAAAACACCAAAACTTCCTGGAATAATTCCTTAAATCTTATAGTCCAAGGCCTAAAAAAAATAAAATTAGATCTGTATATAGATCCACAGCATACTAGCCCTTGTACAGTACAATAAAGTAGTCAAAATGTGATTAAAGTATAGACTTTGAGCTGTAATATAAAGGGCCTAACAAAATTATTGCATTAACCATTTAGAAATTTAGCAATTTATACACATAATTCCCTTCCCCAGTCTCAAAAGTAATTGGACAAACTAAGATAATTATAAATATAAGCATAATTTTTAATACTTGGATGCCAATCCTTTGTGGTCAGTGACTGCCTGAAGTCTGGAATACGTGTGAATCACCAAATGCCGAGTTTCCTTTAGCAAGCCTTTAATATAGTCACCTTCAAATCAGTTTTGTAGCATTTCACTGAATCTGAGCAGAAAGTATAGCTCTATACACTTCTTCTATTAGTAGTCACATCATCAGTAATTACCAGTGACCCAATTCCACTGGCAGTCATACATGCCCATGCCCACCACCGCTGACGGATGACGTGGTACGCTTTGGCTCATGAGCCCTTCCTCTCATAGTTTTAACACTTCTCTTCCCATCATTCTAGTGCAAATAATCTTGTTACAGAACTCAGCAGGCTTTCTAGCAATGTCTAGCCTTTTGGTTCTTAAGTGATCCCAGTGGTATGCATCTTGAGGCAAACTATTTGTATTTACAAACCTGAAGATGGTTCTCCATTGCAGTCTTTGACATTCATATGTCTGCTTCCCTAAGAGTGTTCTTGGCTCGACTGGATTTTGTGAAAGGGTTTTTCTTCACCAAAGAAATAATTTTACAATCATCCATTTAGTTGTCTTCCACGGTCTTATAGGTACATTACTGCCAAATTTGAGAGTGAATTCTTTCTTTTTAGGAATGTACCAAATTAGTGATTTGACCACTCTGCTATCCCTCTGATACATTTGTTTATTTCAGCCTGATGATGGTCTCCTTTGACACATCTTTGGAGCACATCCTGAGAGTTCCCATAAACAATTGGAATCAATTCCCAAAAAAACTCCAACAACCAAATTATTATTTATGCCCGTTAACTTCATTCAGTACAGCTTTTGTTCATCATTATTTAGACACATGACTTAGTCAGGCAGGAGAGGTGGTGCTAAGGTCTGTAGGTAGCCCAACCCCAACTTGAACACCTTGGTCTTAAAGAACACGATGTGTGGTTTCTGTACGATTGTTTTTCAGTTGCCTATGAAATGTGTCATGAAATAATGAAGTAGGCCCCAAACTGCTTGCCAGTGTACAAAAAAGAAGGCTGCTCAAATACTATATAGTCCAAATGTACTAACTTCCTCAGAGATAAAGGTATGTGGCCAATAAATATATTTTAATTCAAATTTAAATGTAAATTACAATCAACAAGTAAAGTGATTATTTGACTGACTGTGTAAATAATCATTAGGAAAAAAGCATTCTTATCAGAAACCACAAACATCAGTGCAATTATGCCACTTCTGGTTTTCCTGAAATGCATATTGCAAATTTCAGATTTTGCATAAACTATTTATAATGAAGAGACTCCTTGTAAAAACAGAGCCTTTTTCTAACCTCATCATTTACATTTATGGAGCTCAAAGAGCTGAAGAAGCTCTGACGGCCTGGCCCACACCCAAGACCAGATCAGATACTACATACAATTCTAAAAAGACTTAGAATGCAAAGTCCTGTGTCTGTGTGAGCATGTGGAAGAAGAGAAGCCTTGCCCCTGCCACTCAGCCAGATTCCCCCTTCCCTTGGCTCCAGTCTGCTAACAAGATTTCCCCATAACTTCTCAGAAAGAGGGGGAGAACCAAATAAATAAAAGAATAAAAAGAATAAGAGTGAAGGAAAAGCACATGCTGAACTATAATTTGTTATATCTTTCAGCTCCAATTAGAAATAATATCAAATCTTTTTGTTCAACTTCACAACAAGACTTCAAGAGGGCCCCCATGACTCCCTCCATTTGCATCCCCACACAGCCCACTGCTGCTCCTGAATCCCATTAATTATATGACCTACATAGCTGATAGTTAATATTCCAGGCTGGGAGAGAGACTGCAAGCCAACAGTGTGAAAGTCTAAATTTGGAGATCTTCAGGACATCAGAGCTCCCCCGCAGTAGATGCGTTTTCTGGGGTGCTCTCTTTGATCTTCTTTCTCTTGACATTGTTTGCAAATGTCTCTTTAATGGGACTGGCAAACACAAGAAAAGAGTCGCACACAAGTTTTCAAACAGGCCTTTCTCCACCCACCTCTCCATTCTGTCATCAAGCCTTAAATACAATTATTCTCTGTGCACTGAGACAAAAGGTGAGGGAAGAGATTTCGATTGGAGCAAAGTGGAGAGTGACAGCAAGAACATGAGAGAAACACCACATTCAGTTCCACTGCTATATCACTCTGTGACTGGAACCCTAAAAGTTATCGGTGGAATCAATTTTCAGATCCATACATGAGAAACAACTGATACAAATATATGTGCTTATGGGTTTTAGGTTCAAATGTGACTGGGTCTTCAAACCTTCATCAGTCCTGCCAGTTCTGTTGAACACAATACAAATAACCAATAGATGTAAACCTGAGTATGTAATAAACAATAAAACTCTTACTATACATAACAGTAATAGTATGTGTTACAGAAAACCTTACTCAAGTTAGATTAAACTCGACCCTAGATTTAATGAACAAAACGTGAGGGGCACTGGTCCAGTTTTGCCGATTGTCCATAGCTTCTGAGAATGGTTGGGAAGTGGGTAATAACAACAATTTCATTATGGAAAAATGCTACGTATGTATATTCCACCACATCATCCAATGTAACACTATGGAAACAGCGGCTTGCATCTGCCCTTGCCAACCACTGAGCCTTCCCGGACAGATTTGGCTACTCCAGACTTTGTCCGCAGCCTCCGATATCCATTAAAGCAGGGTCCATAGAATCTAGAGTCGAGTGAATTGTTCATTCAAAAAGACTTAATGAAAGCTAAAATACTACTTTAGTATGAATGGTGAAAATATGTAGTAAAAAAAAAGCTTCGGATTGACATTTCAGAACAAATGCTGGTGCTGTCAATGATATTTTGTTGCCTTATAAACTAGAATTACAATTGACACTTTGAGGTCTTACAATATGTTAACATCAAACAAGCTTCAGTATTTTGTAGAGCCACTACAACATTTTCAGTACTTTGTAGAGCATTCTTTTGCAACAATTAAAGCCACAAGTCTCTTTGGGTGTCTTTATGAGCTTTGCACATAGATTTTTGGCCATTATTCTAAGCAAAATTTCTTCTGGTCTTTCAAGAATTCATTAAAAAAAATTTTCCCTGTATTTAGAACCATCCCTCATACCACAAATTCTGACCAGTTTGGTCTTCTTGGGGTTTTATTGGGGTGATGAGTTGTTGGGTTTGTGCCAGACAGAGCACTCCTACCTCCTACAACAGAACAATGAACCAAAACACTCCAAACTATGCAAGAACTATTTAGAGAAGCAGCAGTCAGCTGGTATCTTGTCGATAATGGAGTGACCAGCCCAGTCACCAGATCTCAACCTTATTGAACTGCTGTGGGAGTAGCTTGACTGTATCATATAGAAGAAGTCCCCGTCAAGTCAGTCCAACTTGTGGAAGGTGCTTCAGGAAGCACGGGGTAAAATTTCTTCATCTTCCCTCAACAAATTGATAGCTAAGATGACAAAGGTCTGCAAGGCTGAAATAGCTGCATATGGAGGATTTTAAACAAAAGCAAAGTTTGAAAGACAGAATTATTATTTTTAATCCTGTCGATGCCTTGACTACATTTGATATTCATGTCGCAGCTCATTTGATGGATGTGTGTTCTCATGAAATATGTGAATTTTTTTTTTTACCTCAAACTTTTAAATGGGGAATATAAAAATAAGTAAATAAATAAATACTATTATATTCCACTGCCAGCATATATATTAGCAGTGGCACTATGCTGTTTTTAAAGCAAATAAAAATTTAAAAGTGTGGCATATTTTATCCCAACAGCACAGTTAAGCTGAACATAAAAAAGAAAACTTAGCAAAATGTACCATAGTAATTGTGGTATGTTAGTGCCCACTTAGGTTAAACCTTACACACACACACACACACACACACACACACACACACACACACACACACACACACACACACACACACACAC
>JAOUQZ010000051.1:13309025-13354426 GCA_028564935.1 Neosilurus hyrtlii
ACACACACACACACACACACACACACACACACACACACACACACACACACACACACACACACACACACACACATCTCTTAATCAGTGTCCAGTCGAGCTGTGGGCTTCTCTGAAGACTGTGGCCTGACTGCTGCCAGCCAGAGCATGAATATGGAGCTCTTTTGCGGTGCTGGGCTTGCTTATGTTTTCTGTCTGATATCTCTGGCCCATTCCCATTTCAAAGGGAGGTCCACCCAGGGGTTTGACTTTTTGATCTGGGCTGGCGACAGACTCGACCACCTGCATGCTCTATCAGGCTCTGGCTTGGCACGATCCCCTGCTGACCGCTCAGAGTGGAGTAGCTAGGCACTAAGCACAGTGTTGCCTCTCTCTCTCCATATCTATTTCTCTCACTCTCTCTAAGAGGCCTTTGCTCTCATTTTGTGCATTTTGAAAAAATTTCTGCATGAGAAAAATAGAATCTGTGTGTGTGATTGCTGCCTGTGTGTCTTTTTACAGACATACACTGATGCCACTTTGGAACCTCACAATATTCTCTGAATGAAACCATGCGAGGAAAAACCTACAGGTATAATGCTGACTTGAGAATATTAAAAGGAGAGACCTGTTAGACTGAAATGCGTCTAAATGGGCAATCAATAACAATTAGTTGTTGTCAATAAACTTCTTCAAACTCACTAGTCGTTTTAGTGCACAATCCTCACTTGCAATGTAAAGATACTGCAAAATATGTAGTCCAAGATTATGTTTAATCAGGTTCCACAGCATATTGCAGTCCTCTCTGATTTCTTTGAAGCACTGATTGAATTGTGCAACTAGGCATTAAACTATCAACCATCAAGGCAAATGTTTTAATTGATATGATTACTCTTTAATGATATTATGATTTCTATAAGCAGGCATTAGCATTAAAAGTTAATGGGATGACTGTGACCATGACAATATAATTAAAACCCTCAGGAGTTGCGATGCTCAAATGAATAATTTACAGTGAGCGGAAGGGTAGGGAATTGGGGGGCGGGGGGTTACACAGCCCGACACAGCCGTGACGGAGAAGAGGGGAAAGAAGAAGAGCAAGACAGAAGCTCTACTTTCCCCCTGCTGGCATTAATGCCTTTGATTACAGACCACACTATTAGTGCAAAGTATTTGGGTTGTGTCCCTATTAAACCCTGAGCCTTTTGGGATACACGCTTCCTGTTTGATGCAGTGTAAAATGTTCTAAACAGAGAATCTACAAGAAGTTTGGGAGCCTGTGAGAAGGTGGAAGAAAACACATGTCACATCTCTACAACCAACTCTAACCTTGTAGAGGAATGCGTGTGGGGCCACGATGCACTTAGTGTGCTATTAAAAGTGGAGCGTGAGTGCACAGAGACGTGTACACATGCCTCTTCAGAGTGGTAAACATGTAGACTTGCGTAGCCTTCTCTGGCTCCAACTTGTAACAATATTTACACGTTTTTATCACGGAATGGTAATGTTGTCCTCGTCGCACAGCAGTGCCTCTTTAAACCACCTCGTGACAAACAATTCCTGGAGTGTGTGAGTTTATGAATGTGGAATCTCCAGAACATCAGAGTTTGTAGTAGTACTGGAGTGGAGCTCACTCCTTCTCTTGATCTCACATAAAATGCTGCCTTCCTGTAGTTATACATAATATAAGTTACAGCAGGTTTAAAAACCAGATGCTCTACTATGCAGGTAAATTACAGCAATGGGGATAAAAACAACACTGTATTAATCAAACATTTAGGAGTCTGTAGTGAGAGAGTAAAATGTGTGTGTGCATTTCCTCATTTCTCCTCACTATAAATGACTTTGAATAGCAGTGCAGGTTTAAAGAACGAGTGCTTAATTTGCTTGCTTTCAGAGAGCCGTGAGTGGGGGGAAAAGGCAAACAGGGCCTTCATGCAGAAAGGCAGCAGACACGAGCATGGTAGCGTGTGGCAAAAAGCTCATAAATCCTGATTTGCGCTGGCCTGAGTCGGCAGCCACGCTGTGCCACTACATTTCTTAAATGCTATGTCTGATTAAGTCTTCCCATTAGGTGACAGCTGAACTTTAACATTAATATGATAATATTGAAATAAGTAGTGTTATTTACTTAGTGCTGGGGTGGAATGGAGGGAGGGGGCATTGGAAGGGTGGCAGAGGGAGGCAGGCGGGATGATGAATGATTTCTGGACAGCTCCTGTGACACCAGGCAGCCGCAGCCTCTCTAATGAGACTTGACAAAATGGAGACATATGCAGAAATATTGGTTACAGTCTACGTGCCCAACAACCTTTCTCTCTCGCTCTCTCTCACTCTCTCTGTGTGCTGGCTCTGATTGTCTACAACCACTGAAGCATCTATTTCAATTGGCACTTCCTTCCTGGCCCCAGGATTTTAAATTTAGCTTGTGTCATTTACATATTACTCTTAATCAAAAAAAGAAAAAAGAAACAAAACCTTGCCGTCACGGTTCAGGGACAAGCGCAAAGGCACTTTATAAAATGGAGATGTGACAGATGAGTAAATTCTACGTGAGCACGCTTGCCTCTGTGCAGGCGTGTGTGAGCATGCTTGCCACTGTGTGTGTAAAGAAAGCGAGCCAGTGAAAGAAGGACATGAGAAAGATAGCATATAACTGTGTTTATGAAAGGACACCAGATTTGCATATTGTCTTGATTATCCAAGAAATATCATACAGGGATGGTATCTTTATAACGTGGAAATGTGAAGCAGACACTGAGGAGCCAGACTGCTAAAGCAAATAGGTAAATATTTCAAGATCATTTTCATACAAGCAAAAGTGCCACAGCATCCAGTGAGATACTCTCTTCCTAAACTGATTCCTTTTATTCACACAGTCTCACCTGGAGTGTGTTTGTGTACATCATGTGTGTGTTCTCACGCACTAGATAGCATAAAACCAGTAATATACAGACATCCACAATTGGACAGCAGAAACAGGGTCCCTACCTTCCTCTTACCTTCTCAGCATGCCTGACAAGATACGGGAACTCTTGCCCAAGTTCGCATCAGTCTCTCTCAACTGAAAAGAAAAAGAAGTTAGTCAGTACATGTTCCTCTGAAATCAAAAAGCTGGGCTGAAACCTAAAAACCAATGTTCAGATAGTGTATACTTAAGTATATTATCATACAGTACACAAAAACAGTCCACAAATCTGGGGGTTAAAAAAAGAAAAAAACATTATCCTGTGCCCAGAGTGGATCCTGATAGACACACTTCGTCATGGTCAGGTGAGCATCATCACGCTTTAAGAACGTAAAATAAACCATAAAAATATTGTTTTAGTTTGTTTTCCTTGTATTTCCATGTAGTATATACTACAATTTGGATGAGTCTAAAAACACATCGTTACAGAGAACGGTTAACTTGCGCTCCTGTGTAGTACTTACTAAAATTCTCAGAGTGTGCAGAGCGCACCTGTCCCGCCTCTGTCATGGTTAAAATATGCAAAAAATAAACTATAAAAATCAGATTTTGTTTGCTTTAATGTTTCTTTGTAGCATACACTACAACAATTATTTGCTTCATAGTTGGGCAGATTTATATAATCTATCTAGGGACATCCACCTCAACTTTGCCAAACAACTGTTAATTATGGTTTCTAACACTAATAGTTACTGCCACAAAAATTATATAGATCAACAAAAATACACACACACACAAAGACATAAATACACATAATGTGTATGTATATACTGAAATAGTCAGCCAAGTTCATCTGGTACCAGTATCCATGTCATAATCAAAGTCACAGAGAAGTTTAACTTTCTTCATTCTAATCTTTGATGTGAACAATAACTAAATCTCTTGACCTGTACTTGCATGATTTTATGCACTGTGATGCTGCCGCATGAGTCGGCAATTGGATAACTACATGAACATGCAAGTGTGCAGGTGTTCCTAATAAAGTGGAAGGTGAGTGAAAATAACAGAGAGAGATGCACAGACAGACAGACATTTAGTTCATACATTTATAATATAGTTAATTGCTCCCAAAAGACAAGGGAATAAAGGTGCAGTTTAAACTTTGATTATCTTTCTAATGTCCAGAGGCCAATTCTTTTTATCTCGCCATTTCATTTGCTCCTGCTGTCTTTCACTGTTCTCTTCTCTCTGTACTTATGTGAATAAGTGAATCTCAAAGAGTGATAGAAGTGCAACTGCGATTTCTCTGGAGGAATGAGTATGAGTGTGAATATATATATATATATATATATATATATATATATATATATATATATATATATGCATGCATGTATTTAGGAATGCTGGTGCTGCTGTAGACGAGAAATCAGATACATGATGCAGGAGGCCCTCCCAGCACAACGCCTGTTCTCTCCTAAAACACAGCAGGGTGCCTCTCTTCTTACTCTACTGCTTTAGCTCTCTAGTAACCACTGTGTGCCCATGTGTGTGCATATGTGTGCCTGTGTATGCATGTACAAGTGTGTGTTGATACAGGCATAAGAACAAAAATAAAATTGGTTTTGGATAGGTTTGGGACACAGCACAGACAATAATCTTAGATAATTCCCTCCATGATGGATCATGATATATATCAAGTATTATAATCAGAATCAAGAAAAGACCCAATTTTCTGATACCATGCAAGTCTAACATATTTCATGAGGCTGTTAGCATATGCAGGTGCAACTCTATGAGCCTCTGCAGGTCTCCACTAAATTTGTTCTGATGTGTTCTCTTATGCAAAAGAGCCCTTTATGTCTGATGTTTTCACACCATGTTTTTCTTTTCTCGGACTTTTTCTGCCCAACAAAATGCCTTTAAAGAGTAAGAGGCCAGTGAAGGCTCCAGGGAAAGAGGGCTATTCTCCACAGACAGCAGACCTTTGAAAGGAAATGTTTTTTCCTTTGAAAAGGGCCAGCAGCCCAACTGCCATGTTGTGGTCTTTAAACATCCTTCATAAGGGGCCATCAGAAAGGCCCCTGACTGAGCACACTCCACCTGGGGGTTGGGACACAACACTCCCATATGGAAAGAACAACAGAGTGAAAACTTTTGAAAGAGTAAAAATAGAAAACCCAAAACAAACAAACAAACAAAAAAAACCCTTCCAAAAAAAACAGCAAAGACAGATAATAGAGGGAGAATGATGAAAAATACAAAGGATAAATTTAAGGCTGTAACATTGGCCAGTATAATGTGCAGCAGAATAACTTTGTGGTCTTCATGGAAATTAGTAGTGTGTTAGTCAAGTTCCATACCAAACTGGCATAGTGAGGACTCCACAGACATATTTACTGTACTACTTTACAGTCAGACTGTTAGCATGAACTAAAGCAATATTTTTAGCCAACATGTTAATACTGTGTCAGCATCAAATTACAATTCACCCAGAAGCTGGGGAGCCTTGGAAATACCAAGAACCCTTCTTATGCTTTCTCATAGAGACAAAGTTTCTGTGCTACAAAGCTACGACCATTTAGACAGTCTTACATTATGCATGTCATTACTATATAGGACATGCAAACTACAGCAACATCTTATTGGCACTGTGCTCCTCATCAGACGAGCCATTATCTGTGCTGTAAGTACAACAGATCCCAGCAGTGCAAAGACCCAGTGAGAGAGGGACTCAGACATGAACATAAAGCCTGCGCATCAGCAAGGGCACTCTTATTCTTTAAGATAGTGGGTGATTTGCAGTGCTTTAAACTTTAACAAGTTAATATCTAACCACTATAGTTACATTCAGTCGCATGTAGTTACTGGACTCGTTTTAGCTTGTGCATTAACACACTTACCCGGTCTCTGGATCTCTGGATCTTCTCACGGTCACTGTGCAGATTGGACAGAATCTCCTGGCCTATTTGTTCTGCAAAAGACAGAAACAGTGTTAGAAACCTCCAACATGTTTGCCATAACCACCATAGATATTCCCTATTAAGTTTAATTACAATTCACTGAGGGCGCTTGTCTATTGCAATATGGGGGCAGCCGTAGCCTAATGGTTAGAGAAGTGGCTTTGGGACCGGGAGATCACTGGTTCGATTCCCGAACCAGCAGTAAAAAATGTGTGGCGGTGGGGGGGTGAGGTGCACCTTCCCGTCCTCCACATTCATGGCTGAAGTGCCCCTGAGCAGGGGACCTAACCCCCAACTGCTCCCCGGGCACCCCAATGTGTGTGGCAGCCCACTGCTCCGAGTGTGTGCTCACTGTGTATGTGTGTGTGCTACCTTTGGATGCAGAGGCAGATTTCCCTTGCAGGATTAATACAGTATATAATTGATATATATATATATATATATAAAATCTCTCTCTCTCTCTCAAAATATTGTACTCAGTAATATGAATGCTAGGAGGAACAATTTATTATTTTCCAGAAACTTTTCTATAGGAACTACAGAGATAAACAATAATCCTGAATGAGCATAGAGATCCTGCCGTGTATTTTGCATCTAGAACCCCCCTCTACACCCCACCCCACCCCACCCACCCCATTTCAACCCTCCATCCATCATATACACTTCATCAGGGTTGGGAGGTAAGATGGAACCACTAAACCTCGCTGTCCTCTGGGACTATGATCATAGGAAAAACCATAAATGATGCCAAATAAACATAAATAAAACATAAAAACCAGACACAAGACCATCGCATCCTATGTGCTTGCCTATGGTGAATTAACCTCCATTGCTGTTACAGTAACCTTCATACTTCCGGGAAGGTTTTCAACCGAATTTTTGGTGTGGCTATGTAGACTTGTTCATTTCAGCTACAGGAATGTTAGTAAAGACAGACACTGATATTATAAACAATAAGGGGTGCAGTTAATGTAAAAGTCATTGAGATCAACACAGTTTTTTCACTCCAACCTTGGTACATGTCTTCAGGGAGCTCGCTTTGTGAACAGACACTATCATGTTTCAACAGGTTTGAGCCTCTTATTCCAGTGAACGGACATTTTAATGTAACAGCACACACAGACATCCTATACAACCATGGAAACAGTTTGGGGAAGAACCACATATAACGGTCAGGTGTCCACAAACCTTTGTATATTATACATATAAAAACAGTAAAAATACAGGACCACAATAAACATAGAGAAGTTTGCTTTGTTGAGTGTATATACTGTGGCATTTTAAACCAGTTGCATACTCACATTCTTGCTGCACCACCACACATAAAAACAGAAGTACTGTAGAAACATTCTGCTTCACTGAATAAGCCATACCACAATTTTCATAGAAACCAAGTTTTAATAACCAGAAATTACCCTGGATTTACTCTGGGGCATGATGTCCGTGATCTCCGCAATTCAAAAAAGCATGGAGCTCCACGATTTATGAGCACACCTGGGGTATAAAAAGGAGGCAGGGACAGATGTGATACTTAAAGGAATTGTGTATTCAAGTTCAAGATCCCCTCGATGGAGTTAGCCATTCTGGAAAAGTGGGCCATACAGACATGTATAGTCTATCAAGCTCTACCTAAGTAGCTAGCTCTTATTTTGTAAAAATAAACAAGAAAGACACTGAAGCAGGAGCTAAACTTAATTTCAAGAAAAAGGTCATGGTTTCTTATGGAGGAAATACTTTTATAACTGGGAAATCCTTATTCATTTTAAGCTTGATACTAAGTGAAGAAATACACAGTCAGACAGCTGAAAAGCTTGAAAGCCTTAGGTTTGAAAAAATCTAATGGCTATTAGGCAAACAAAATTTGAGGTGCAAACCTTCACTGCACAGTCATTCAATCAGTCAACTAGCACTCTTTCATTTCATTCCCATACTAAGTACAGGCAGTTTAGAGGGAGGCAGATGTTGCATTTCTACATGTAAACATCTGCTTCTTGTACTGGAGCTGTGAGGCAAAGGTTTTAGTTGTGATATGCTTCAAGGCCAGTGGAGGGAGCCTAATTAAAAATAAGAACCAAGCTGCTTGGGAATCCCAAACTACAATTACAGTAAACAATTTGAGTAGTTTTCACTCTCCCTGGGTATATCAAGTTCTACTCTAATCCCAACATGCATCATGAGGCTGATTCTAAGCATCACTTGCAATATTTTCCTTCAAAATACTGCTCATCTCTCACTAATATAAACCCATTTACTCACATTTAGTAACTATGTAGAACTAGGCATCTGACAAGCTTATGCACAGTCACTGTCATGCACATATCTCATGGGTCACCTAAAACAATAAACAAAAACCCCACTCCCATTCTTCACATCTAGAAAAAAAAATCACTGCAAGTAGACATTAGCAATTTGGAGGGGGGGAGGGGGGGGATTGAGGAATCTTCGCCGGGATCAAAGTGAACCTTTCAAATGCACCAAACAATTGTAGGTAAACAACACACTCATGGATGGATTACATTACACAGGTGCAGCATTCAAAGAGAAAGTGTGCATGCACAGGACACAAAGAAAAGGGCTGCATCTACCTGCTTAGAACCAACGCAGATAAACAAATGTATGAAACAGAGAGTTTATACACGTCATTGAAGTGAGAGCCTGCGGCCACTCATGTACTGTATATCTTCACCCTCATTAATTTCTATTCTAAGTACAGACAGATTGAAGGATATACAGATTAGATAGAGTAGCCAGACAGATATGTGACCGATAGGCAGATTAAAAAAGTGAAGTGTGATATTAATAACCATCATAACAGCAGCTAGTCAACAAGCCACAGACAAACGGTTGTGGTCAAGGGCGGAAAGCTTCTGTAAAGAAAATTAAGCACTGCTATCAGTCTCTGTCCAAGAGAGTGCCTTAAAACAAATGAGAGTGACCACCAGGGCTCAAAACAATCCTGCAATCTTTCTGACAGTCAAATTCTGAAAAAGGACACTTGTTCTGATGCTGCTACTGATGATGGATGAGACCCACAGCATGGAGGAGAGAAAGTACAAACAAAACCATTCCATCAGGGTGGCCCCTCAAATAAAAAATACACAGCAATGGAACCAGATTATCCAAATAGACACACACACACACACACACACACACACACACACACGCACATACACACAAAACCACTCCCACCCACACCTAAGGGCAGTTTGGAATCACCAGTCAGCCTACCGTGCATGTTTCTGGACTGTAGGAGGAAACCAACACAAACCCACACTTTAACCACAAAAGTGGGAATTGCTTTAGTATGATAACCACTTTTGCTCTACTACACTGTTAATGCTATCGTAAGCAGAGTTAAGGTATCCTTGGTTGTCAAACACACTTTTGGACACACAAATGATTTACAGTTCTCCATTTTGAAAGTAAAAGAATTAAAAAAAGAAAAATGCTATTAAATCAAAGCGAACTGTTACTGATCATAGGGTTAGGGGATCAAGCCCCAGTACCACCACTGTTGGGCCTGTGAGCAAGGCCCTTAACCCTCATCTGCTCCCTGCTTACATAAAAATTAAAGCTGCTCTGGATAAGGACATCTGCCAAATAGCACAAATGTAAATGTTAATGTAAATTAACTAGGCAGCTAATTATAATTGCAAATTTTTAAAAGTCTATAAAAACTATGTTGAGAGTCTTTTATCTTTGTACAAATAAAAATAAAAGGCCTAATAGCAGCAGGATGGTGCACAGAGTGCACGAGTGATCATGTGAAATCTATGGTGTGAAAGTGTTACCTCCTCCCTTGTAGCCCCCACTGTGGTGTAAACAGGCCAAAATACATTAATGACTCTTGTTACACTCAGCCCCAGAACAGGACCTAAAGCATAAATATTCCTTTTAGTTAAGAGAGCACAAATTGATGTTCTCATTAAACCCTCCCTCCTGTTTAACCACCAGCTTCCCTACTGGACAATTAGCTATGTACACACCACCTCCCGTGAGAGAACGTTACAGTTCCCATCCCAGCAACTAGACCACCCTTTTTTCTGTTCCTCCGCTTCTCTGATTATCTGTTTATATCAGAGTTTATATGTCTCCCTATATGTTTCTCTCTCACTATAATGAGAGCTCTGTGGGTTGAGTCGAGGCAAGGAGGCGCAGCAGATGCAGAGTTTGGCTGGAGAAAAACAAGCACAGGCACTGAGGAGAAAGATAAGAGATGAATTCCATTCTTTTCCTGCAGCTTGGCACAGCAAGCACAATCTCTCCCTTTTTTACCTTCTCTCCATCCATATCTGTGACTATTAGGGACTAAATTCCTTTTGCTACATGACACACTGCCCAGTGGGGAAAAAACTAAATACCAGCTAACATAAACTTAACCTCTATGGCACAAAGTAAAAAATGGCCTATTCTTATCTAATATCTAAATAATCTATTGTCTTTTAAACATTTATTATTATTATTATTATTATTATTCATTCATTCAGTCATTTTCTAAGCCGCTTAATCCTAATTAGGGTAATGGGGAGGCTGGTGCCCATCTAAGTCAACTCTGGGCAAAGGCAGGGTACACTCCGAACAGCTTGCCAGGCCATTGAAGGGCCAACGCACGCATGCGCACATGCACACCTCTAAGGGCAGTTTGGAATTGCCAGTCAGCCTACTGTGCATGTTTATGGACTGTGGGAGGAAACCAGGGTACCCAGAGGAAACCAACACAAATCCAGGGAGAAAATGCAAACTCCACGCAGAAATGCCCCGTGCCCAAGAATCGCACCCTGGACGATCTTGCTGTGAGGCAAATCTGCTATGTATGATTTTTTTTGCTTGTAATGCTATAAAATATTCCTCTCACGTCTAAGGCCTTACTAGCAATTTACGTGACCCTGACGCTAAGGTTTCCCACAGCCTTGCTACTGCAAAAGATCCTCCTCCCTAAGGTCCATTTAACAAGCCTATTACCGAAATCTACAATAGCAACATCATTACCGAAGGGCTGATTTTAATTTAAGATCTTAATCTGCTTATAGCCTAGCACATAAGGAGCAGAAATGTGCACACTAACACACGACATATAAACATATATATGTCATCTGAATCAGTTGTGAGAAATGACACGAAAAATAATGCATGCAATTGTTTGCAATGAAACTTTTTCAGTGTCAGTTTGATCAGTTTCCTGCCTTATACCTCTAATAGCCCTGCCATGTTGCCGTCTCTGTCTCATCATCTCTCCCCCCCCCACCTGACTGACTAGCAGTCTGTACAACTTTCTCCAGACAGGCTGGGCCTGTCCACAGAGGATCAATTCACACAAGACATCCCAAAGGTGCGGATGTCACTCGTATCCATGCCTCTTTTTACCGCTAGTGAGGAGAGCAGGACAAAACAACAGGGAAGAACAAGGCACTACCTCTCCGTTGCTTCATTCCTCAATCCATCCATCCGTCCATTCCCATGGTGGACATGTATAATTGGACACATAATCAATTTTACAGTAGCTGTTTGAGTGCAAGTCCTTTCTGAGTTGTCTGAAGCCCTGTGTCAGTTCCCAAAGCTGAAAGGCTACAAACCCTGACACTCGCTCACTCACAGGCTCTGTTCTGCTCTTTATTATAGAGCCACAGACACTTTTTGATGGTTACTACACAAACCTCTAGATGGACACAAACCATGAACAGCCAAATGAGAGGAAGAGTGCCCAGGGGAAGAGTAAAGATAGGCCTGACAGTAGACAGCTCCTCTCACACACTCACTGCCATATGAACATAAGATCAGTTATTCGCGATCTGGTGACACAACATCATTAACCAAAGTGATGCAATGTTTAAAAGCTACATTTTGGTCTCAATTATTTGTGACCTTAGTGAGAATTCAAGGCATATGGTATAAATAAATAGCAACACAAATATAAAACACTGAGACTTGAAAAAAGAATATGCCCTAGGAGTCTGGGAAGGAACAGCACAGAATATGAAAGAAAAACTTGAAGAAAGACAGGAAAAAGATGTGTGTGTGTGTGTGTGAGTGAGTGAGAGAGACAGTGTGTGAGAGAGAGAGAGAGAGAGAGAGAGAGAGAGAGAGAAAGAGCAATCAGACCTCATTTCTCTAGGCTTTCTTCACTCTGCTGGTCACTGTTTTATTCATTTCCTGAGTTCTGACCCTATCACGCTCCTGTTCTGACAAATCATTTTTGATTAAGACAAATCTTTATTAAGCAGTCACTCAAGTCCGACCATTTATCATGCACTCTCTGACTGTCCTCCCCTGTTAACACACAGTGCTGCTCACCCGCTTCTTTAAGAACCCGATTACTAACAATTGGTGGAGATGGCGATGTGAAGCTCTCTTATGGCTGATAAGACACAGTTCTAATGGGTATGAATGATCCTAGCAGCAGGAGAGTGCACTGTAATTGAACTATTTGTTTAAAGGAGGAAGGAGGGGAAAAATGAACACTTCTGCCCTCTCCCTTTTCCTTTTCCTTGGCTGCCCTGGTAATAAGTGGATTGCCATTGATGAAACAGAGCTGCTGCTTAGCCAGGTCCTGAATGAGGAAGAACTGTAGGCAGTAGTATTCAAAGGAGTTGTTCTAACAGTGATAAATCACTCAACACAAATACATAACTGCAGGTAAAACAAACATAACCATCAATCACAGAATATTAATGCGGTTCAGCAGCACCCCTTGGAAGTCCTAGTACACCCAGCAGTCACACCTTGCTGGATTGCATTAACAAACAATGGACAGCAAAATTTTCAATTCATTCGCCTCTGTTTGCATTCGGTTCTTGTCCGTTTCTCTTTCGTTGAATGCATTCCTTGTCAGGTGAGTTATAATCCAGTAAATCCAGGTAAATTCAGCAGGAAGTTTTGTGCATGCACAAAATTTGGAATGAACTTCCCTAGGGAAAGGCGTCTGCTGGTTGCATGGTTGTTGTGTGCTGGGCACATGTTTTTTGGGGCTTTTTTAGAACTCATGGGTTCCTCGTCCTTGTCAGCTCGCAGCCGTTGATGTCTGGTGGACCTGACTACGTGGCCGGACTATTACCTGACATGCAGTGGATAAACTGGAGGTGTGCCGGACATAGAAAGTGTTTTAAGTGGACGATTACTTACCATCTGATGTCTGTTTACACTATACAGCAAGGCATGACTGCTATCCAGCAGCAGAGATGAGCTTGTCTGAAGGATAATTTTCTTTCACAAAGTTCCATTTATGCTTACGCAGCAAGGTGTGACTACTTCTACATAAAGCTAACATAACATAACATAAACCTAGGATGAACCAAGCTTTCTTTTCTCTGTCTTCCAGCTTGGGTTTCTCGCAGGCACCATATGATAAGTGCAGCATAACAGCATTGAAAACCTTCCAGAGAACAGAGAGAATCAGTACAGATCATCACTGTGTTACCATTCAGTTCAGTATCAGGCAGAATCAGGAACCTCACCCACTTAAGATTTCAGCTGCTCCATGGGTTGCAGACAGAGAGTCGGAGGCTGAGATTATTATTTATTTAATCCAGACTTCACATAACCATTTTAACTGTCCATGTTGGGAATTCATTTTCTTATTGCCTAAATGTATAATATTGTCTAAAAATCTCTATTTTATTTTATAAGCCAGTGATGCGCATGACTCATATAGCTATAAAATGAGGAAACAATTTATTCACAATATACTGTATGTGCATAATAAATATGACAAACTGGTCTATGGTATATGCATTTAACAAAGAAAATATCCTATACACTCCAAACGGCACAGCACAAGGTCCTTTTACAAATCGCCAGGACTTAATCAACCAGCCTTACTGAAGCATCCAAATGAATACTAATAGATTCCAGAGGCGAGTGTGATTACTTGGCTTACAAATGTTTGTGCGGACTAGGGGTTTAGGTTTCTTATTAAATGACCAGAGTTTCCATGGGCCGCTGGACACCATACATTTACTGGACCCATGTTGGTCATTCTGTCATCCATGAGCTGAGCAATATTAATTTATTTCATGCTTTCGATATTGAAAGTGACTTGCAATTGAAAAGCTGAGCGGTGTTGATAGAAAATGTGCACTAAACGTGACCAAGTAGAATTAAAACTCATACAGAGCATTAACTATGTTAACTATATACTATTAATATTGATGCATGTGCCACTATATTTCCCTACTCCATTGTAAATATGCTTTTATTATTATGGAAATCTAGCATTTTTTTGCCAGTCTTGAGTTAAAGCATGGCCATTAAAAAGGTCCAGAAATGCAACTGTGTTTAGTTCTCAAGTAAACACAACAGCTACACACTTCTTTGTCTACCAACAGGATGAAACCAAAATACATTGGTACTACTGCCACTCTTATTTAACTAAGAATGCCCTGATGAAACGAAGCCGTATGGAATGCAACATGAATACAGAATACGCTCACTTGTTCTGTATGTTCACAAACAAACAAACACACACACACACACACACACACACACACACACACACACAGCTAGCTAGCCTGAAGAATGCCAACCAGTGAAATGAAACTGGTGTTATCTCAGCTGATAATACGTAAACTTTTCTCTGTAAAGACAAACAGAAAAAGGAAGAATAAGAATGACAGAAAGAACAACAACATACAGACAGCAACAGGGGGAGGGATACTCTTAAAATCAAGTCAGTTCTTTCTAATCACATGCTGCACATTATCTCCCAGGCTACCAGTAACTTCACACGCTGCAGAGCTAGATGAGCTACAGTGCACTGGACTGGTGGGAAAAAAAACCTTCATGCTCTTCTACCATCTTTCAAACAGTTTAGCAACGTTAATAATCCTATTACTCTTGATTAAAGGGTTTAGATATTCTAATCAGAAACTTGACAGACAGATCAAAGCACCAAACACAAATTTCGCCTTTTAATTATCTGTACAACACCACACCTCAGGCTGTTCTTCCCTGCCCAGCTCGTAAAAAATTCTCAGCCACAGACGATGCTGAGATCTAACACTTCCTAACAGTTCATTATCCAATAAGACATTAAAAAAACAAAAAAGAAAAAACCCATTCAGAGCATAAAAGCTACCTTCACAATTAGCCGAGACCTGAAGGAACCCTGCAGTCCCGAGTTCCTGGATATCGCAGGACTCCAAATTGAATCTGCTTAATTATGTTTGTCAAAACGGACACGCCATCACCTTCATTTACATGTTTTGACAGGAAGCTGCTAGAAAGGCTCTATGGGAGTTTAGCACATTTCAGCACCTACTGATTTGCCATGTTGTCTTTGTCTCTGTTTAATAACCAACTAATCTGAACATTGTTTTCCCACCTGTTTTTATTCTTTTTTGCTTTTTTTTATTTACAACACTGTGTAACAAAGAACAGGCACAGAGAGGATTTGAAAAGTGATCATATTGCATGTTAAGCCATAATTCAAAACAATTAAAACACTGTTTAACATAAGAATAAAAGATGTATTACGGTGTATGATTACTATGATGCTATTTGTGTCTACACAGCTTAGAAACCAGAAGCATATTAAACTTGTATAAAACATGAAGCCTGTTACAAACACGTAATTGCCTAATCAAGTGCAAAAGAGAAATCCAACAACACATTAGTGAAAGGCACAGCCAAGGCTGAGATCCTGGTAAAACTTCAAATGATACCAGCAGGTCTTCTAAGTAGCAGCTATTCATGTTCAGGTTTATTGTGAGCCTTGGAGGACAAATGGTGAAATAATATGTAGTTGGTAATGTAATTGCTTCTTTTCTATTCCTGCTCTTTATTAAAATAATCTCCATATACCATTGTGAAAGATTATTAAAGTACTACATATTAAAATGTACTCATTAACACACAACTCTTGGCACTGCTGCAGTAATCAGTGGGACCCAAGATATCTTGTTAGAGCAATTCTTTGCTGAAAAATGCTTTTCACTTCTTGCAGTCGCATTATTTTTCTTTCAAATTTCCCAACTCCAGATTTCTCTGATATGTGCTTGTGAAATACCTCAGCATGTTCCCTAACTTGAACCCCCTCCTTAAAGATTGGTGTGATAAGAGGCTGTATCTGATCTGTGAAGCCTGACAAGACTGCTGTTACTGCCGTGTGGGAAGACCTGCAGACTCATGTGCCATTTCCATCTTGGGACAGTGCAAGCAATTTCTTTCACTGTTCAGAAACTACGTGCACCTTACTCACTTTAGATGTATAGGTCCTGCACAGAGACAAGGATCCTAACATCACTGTTTCCACATATAACAGGTCAAACTTACAGTAGGATGCAACATTGTACAGTGCTACGCAGGTTGTAGAACACAGTAATTTATATTCAATTAACTTAATTATTACCTTTCAAGGAAAGCTAGGTTTCAAAACTATCCATATTAGGCCATGTTGGCACTGAGTACTTGTTTTCCAAAGTTAGCATTTAGACAAAATGATAAGTCCACAAACAAAAATGTTCTTTTTTAAATTTAGAGCTTGCTAAAATAAACCAATGATATTCCAGTGATGTGCAAAACACTGTATATAAACTCAAACAAACATTCATTCTTTATAGAAAAAGAAATGTCTTCATACATTTAGTTAAAGCAGTAACAGAGGATATAACACCAGGACACCAAATGTGAGAAAAAAAGCAGCATCATGCAACAAGGTACCGTTAAAAAGTCAGAGCACTGACAGACTCGGACAGTTTTCAACACTAATCTCTCAACTCTAACTCTGAATTCAGACCCGCCCCCTTCGCATTTCATTCTAAGGTGTCCAGCTCATTTGTTTCCTTGTAAACAGGAAAAGGGATTATGGCAGCAAGTACAGTGTGGCCTTGTGCCCACTCAAAGCACAAGTTTGTTCTCCTTCTTTCAGTCAATACCAAGACGCACTGCATGTTTAGTGAAAGTCAAATAACAATACTATTATAGAGAGGAGATGAAGCATGGAGAGCACTCACAAAGGAGAAATGCATCATGTGCTTGATTTAATACTGCACACAGCCAGTGTCATGAAGAGATTATTGTAAGTAACAAGTAAAAAATACATACTAATCAGTGTGTGTGTGTGTGTGTGTGTGTGTGTGCTCTCAACATTTAAACATTGCAGAACAAACACATCAGAAACTCTCTCCTCAACCTCAGAGGCACAACTATTTCCTAAAAACAATCCAAGTGTAAAGTTTCTATACTGTTGGAAAAGAATAACCACATAGGCTGTCCTCACAAAATGATTCCAGTTTAGTAAAAATTTTATTCTGAGATTCACCTAGCAATACTCTGCATAATCTGTAATCTACGTACACACACACACACACACAGGGTGACACAAAGAAATCCCACATTTTATAAATAAAATATAAAAGATAAATAAAAAGAGGTAAAGCTGTGATGCACTGTGGGTGTGATACCTTTCTATCACCACCAACATTAACTTTATTACAGTAGCAAGTTGTGCTACTGTAGCTTTTTTGTATCAGAACAGATTAGTCTTGGGCACATCTATGAGCCTTGGGCGCCCATGATTCTTTAAACTCACCAGTTGTCCTTCTTTGGACAGCTTTGGCAGGTCACTTCACTTCGCCCATCAGTGGATTTAATGTTATGGCTGATAAGCTTTTAACTTATGATGCTAATGATATTGATGACGCCAAAAACTGGTAGAGATACTGGCACCTCCTGTTTTTTCCCCCACTTTGTTTGACAACACTGCTCTATTTGTTTATAATGCCTTTCATGGTTTCTATAAAATCAAATACGATTTAGCTTCAATTAATATATGATCAATTTGAACACTCAATTATGACATTTCACCATCTGTTTTTTCTATTTATTACACAACCCTTTTGAATACTAGATTCTATTTGGTTAATCACAACATTCAGCAGACTGTTATTTCATCATAACAATCGACTGCGGCGAAGCATATAATTAGCTGAAGCTATAAAAACATTTTGAAATCAATATTTTGTGTCGAAAGATTGATTTCTCTGAATTCAGTATTCATGTAATAATTGAATAACATATAACAAGTGGTCAGCATTGTGAAAACACAATGGTGATTTGTGACCCCTCCTATTTACTTTGGGGTCCTGCACCACCTTGTTAGGATTTACTTCTCAGTAATGACTGGCTCTTTACACATTATCCCTTAAATAACATACATTGCACACATACTACAACGATACCATCTGAAAATACTTTAAAAGGCAAAATGAAGAAGTAAAAAAAGAGGGGAGCATGACCAATGTGTGATTCTTTAAAATTTGAATTCCAATTTTTATTTATTTATTTATTTATTTATTTATTTATTTTTACAAATTTCAAATAAACATTATACCCAGCACACCCTGTTGCAACAGTCAGCTATACAGGACTGAACTGGTTTAGTAAAATTAATTAATTAACAGCAAATGACTCTGAGGCACAGCAAATAAAACTTGACATAAAATGACAAAGGGTAAAAGAAAAATCAGCTCAGCACTGCTGAATTAACCACAGCAGCCTCTACACCTTACCTGACCTCCCTGCCATCTCATGCACTAATGAAGCATATCTAACTTTTTAGACATAGCAGAACTAATTTAATCTTACTTCTGAGAGTGCTGCTCTATCAAATTAAATATTCATAAAGGACACGATATCATAACTCACTTGTCAAATCTGTGACTATCCTTTTCAAATCTCCCTATCTGTTTTCTCCTTTTGTCTTCTTTCTTATGTCCTCCTCCTACTCTTACTTTTTACCAATTACTGAAGGTCACAATATTGGCATGGTGGCACCTTTTTTTCTTTTTAAATCAAATTGCTTATTTATTTATTTATTTTAAGTTGTTTGTTGGTGGCAGGAAAATCAAGTTGATTGTGGGTTACTGTTCGGAAAGCAACTCCCTACGGATAGCCAGGATTCAGTGGCAGGGCCACTACCAAAGCATCATAATAACGGAATCTGGATACCTTTCAAACTCTCATAAATAATACATGGTATCTTGCTGAGCCCACCTCTCCTTAATGTTGTTTAGATCAGTGGGCAAGGGGAGGGTGATGAGGTGGGCTCAGCATAGACCTGTTCTCTCTCACATATTTACCTGTGTGCGCACACTCACACACACACACATTCATAGGCTCTCTAGTCAGCATGATGGAATGTGACCCTAGCATTAGTGACAGACAGAAGAGCTGCAAATTTACCTGGAGCCCCTGTGGCCTGCTGCGTTCACTACTATAATAAATTAGATTCTGTGAGGGGGCCAGCCAAGCAATAAACATGCAGAAAGAGTTCTTATCACTAACTATATCCTGGCATAAATAAGACCATCAAATCCTGTAAGCTGATCCTGTTTAACAATTTATTACCAGACATCTTACACAACAGCTTCTGGTATTATTGGCAGGACCGTAAATGAACCTATAGGCAGATCTTTACTGATGTATAAACGAAAATATGGAACAGTTGAAGGGTGCATCACTGCTGCTTGTCGCTCTACTAATTCAGTTTGATGAATAGTTGCTCAATGCACAATTTGAAACGGCAAAATTAATTAATAAATAAATAACGGACGTGGAGGAAGACATTTAACAAAACTGAAATAGTACCACTACTGTATAAAGAGTGTGGAAAGAATCTCCAGTGTCTTGTAAGTATGAGATGTAAAGCTCTAACCAAGTTTTCTGATGAGGAAAATTCAAGACTTCGTGATTTTTCCGTAACATGACAAACTGCAATGTTTTGTCTTCGAAAGAGAGAGAGAGAGAGAGAAAGAAACAAAGGCTAATGAGGAAATGAGTTTTATAATTTATATATCATGAACTGAATATTTTGATTATGAATAACTAAAAATTAATAAAATATATTGTGGTATTGTTCAATTGGTGAAATTGTTATTTCTGTGGTACAAATCTACTGTTTTTAGACAACAAACAATGCCATGTTTTATACCACTGACATCACTACATGTTCTGAGAGTAAAAGTGAAATCCTTTATAGAATTAAAAATAGCCACAAAATCTTTACACATGATGAAAATCCAGTTATTGTACTAGATGGCTATATTTCTTTACACTACTGCTGAATAAAACAGCAATGAGCTTTGAGGAAACTACGATGCAAGCAGCCACACCGACGAACACAGATCAGTGGGGGTGAACAGCTGTGTGACCGCCGAGGACAAAGACACTGCTGTTAGCGATACTGTGCTGTTTATGGACTGAGAGACGCCTTACAAACAGAGAGTAGTACCAGGAGCACAAGCTGCCGCAGAACACACACTCACAAAGAGCTGCCTGTCAGCAGCCTGAGCCAGCAACCAGCAGCTCACCAACACCACACACTGTTCTTTCTGCCAGTCATGGCTGGGAAAAGGTCCCACGCTTACATAAAGTATGAAAACAAACTAAAGCAGCCAGAAGAAGCATAACATTACACAAGATTTTTATTTTCTTCCATGAATACTGATACGGTCTAAACTTGTGCCTTTTTTTTACAACACTTGTTTTTTGAAAATAAGTTCTCACAAATGTTCACTGGAAATTATTAGACATACAATATGTTGCTCAAAGAAATGACATCATAAGATGAAGTCTACTCATTCAAGGCTGACTTACATCTTTTTTCACAATAATGCTGCCACAAAAAGGTGCAACAACTCAATGACTGTGAGTTTGACATTGATGAAATGATGACTGTAGGAATTTCTTTTTTTCGTACCTACACGAACAAAAATGGCGGCTAACAGGTGTAATCAGTGCCAGAAAAGTGGAAACTTTGGATCAAAGTCTTACAATCTTGTGTTTCATGCTGTGATACGTGGTATGAGCACAAATACAAAACAAAATAATTTACAAACGAATTAATTCAGCAGTAGTGACGGGCAATCACTCACCTCTTTTAGATCACAGACCAACTATAAATGTGTATGTCGTGAGAAAGGAAAAAGTAGTATGAGAGCATTAATTGTGTGTGTGTGTGTGTGTGTGCATGTGTAGATGTGATTATAATTGCAGCTGACGCATGACAGCCCCCTGCTTACTGGAGTGCAGTAGCCGAGGCAGAAGGGCACTAACTGAGAGCACGGTGAGGCTGGCACCGTGTCTAGACCTGGCCTGGCATGCTAACCTATATCTAAATGCAGAACTCACCCCTCACATGAGAGGTCAACCAGGCTAACGAGGGGACAGATATGCTATTTAAAAATTCCCCTACAGTTCCTCATGCAAGCTTGCCGTGAAGATGGTTTACAGCCTTGTTATGCACAAGCAGTGTTTTATTTAACTGGGGACTTACAAAGACACATGCAACAGGGTAAAAAGAGCCTGAAACAAAAGAATGGGGAAAAGAGGGGGGATTTTCCATTGGCGTTTAGAATTGGCTCCGTCTGGAGATCTGACAGCAGTGAAATGGTGTTCTGTCTTTCATTCCTGGTAGGCCGGATGTCCATACAGGCATTACTAATTTGAAATAAATGATGTTCCATTTGGCAGGCTCCTTACAATCCCACGGCATCAGCTACCATCCCTGTGTGCATGCTTAAGAGTTACACAGGCAGCAGCAAGCTGCGGAAGATTTCATGCATCGATATTTGTGCTACAAATTAAACTTTTCCTACACTGCATCTACTGAGATGCATAATTAAACGGGCTGGAGGTAGCCATGTCATTTTCCATGCTTGCATTAAAGAGGAAAAAAAAGTCTGAATTATATGAGCAAGTCTGAGAGAAGAAGCGAATCTTGGATGTTATACAAAACATCAAGGTTTTCCTTCCTTCTTCCTCCAAAGCATAAATTAGCAGATATTTAAGATTGTGGAGGTTTTTTGCTTCTCCTAAGATATAAAAAATGGATTAAATGAAGCTGAAGTTGGGTTTAATGAGCCCAGTCGGGACATGTGGAGGGCTTTGAGGAGAAGTAGGCCCCAGTGCCACTCCCACAGCTGCAGCAGCTTCTGGCACTTTCACCTCAGCAGGGCCTGGAGCCAAAGTCCAGTGAACACACTCCACCTGGAAATACATTCTGCCCTGTTGGGCCAGATCTGAGCTAATGTTCCCGCTGCAGGAGATCACACACACTTCACAGCAATACCTCTCCAAACCCAGGGCAGTATACCATCATATACTGCAAAAGTGTATTATCTGCTTCGTTCTCTCAAAGTAATGTCCATTACAGGACAGCGATGTGATGTTTCAAACATGTTACAGCATATGTGTTCCCCCATCAATACACTCTCAGAGAGCAAAATAATTATTGCTCACATTTATTGAATTTGGGATGGCCAGTTTGTAGAGATGAGGGGAAAATTGATTCAGTTATGTACCGTGATTCTTTGTGTGTGATTCATGCAGTGCCACAGTCAATTTTTTTTATTCATTTTTTTATTCATCTGTTTGAATTTGAGGTAGTGAAATGTTGCCATTCCTCTATAGTCCTACAGGTGGCATCCCAAGAGGGAGGAGCTAATCATTTGCTAACTCGGTGTAGAAATAAAGATTACCTTTTCCAACATGGTTCATGACTTTAAAATTGTAACCAAAAGAAAAAAAAACCCTGGCACCTAGGTATTGAGATAATATCGTATCGGGTGGCCCATTCCTATAATTTTGGCCTGTGTTTAAAAATTACTGCAACAACCATTAGTACTGCTGACAAAAAGAACAGTAAGAAGAATCCCTGTCCAACTCTGGCCCTCATTCCAGTAGCGCTCTGTGCTGTCTCAATAGATTCAGTGTAGTACAACATCACGCATGGCACAGGTGTGCCTTTTCACTTACTAATGTTGACAAATGTCCTCAGGTTGGGTGAAGGGGATGGGGAGAGGCAGATGAATGGGAGGGAAAAGGGAGAGGAGGAAGAAGGAGAGAGTCTGGGCCTTAGCAGGTAGCTCTGGATCAGGGCCAGAGAGAGGTCTGGCACATTCTTCAGCTACTTCTCCTGTCACCAATTAGCACCTGTCAGAGCCCACTGTGCTGTCATTTACAAATAGCCCAGATTAAAATACCAAGGCAACACAGGCTGCACTGAGCTCACTGGCCTTTGTGGCATGAGTGGAAAAAAATAAAAAGAACTTACACAGGAAAATACTACTTACAAAAATAAAATACTATTACATTATAAAATGCTATTTACTTATGGGAATATCACTGCTGATAATGTTCATGCATTATATCATTTTACTCCACACAGCCCATAAATTTATTTTAAATAGTTTAAATAGTATTTTCAGACAAAGATATAGTGAGACAACTTTGCTAATGAACAATGACACAAGAAACGATGCAGTACATATATGCAACAAAAATATTCCCGTAAACATAGGGCAGCCATGGTCTAATTGCTAGAAATTAACTGTTAGCAGGGAAAATGTATGGTGGTTGTGGGGGAGGACCGCTAAACCACTCAGCTCGCTTTGGTTGGGCGAAAATGCAGAGCCAAAATTTCCATTTGATATAGCATATCCCAAAAATAAAAAAATATATATATATTTAAAAAAACAAACAAAAAAAAAAAACCAAACAAAGAAAAAAAAAACCACAAAGTCTATGATAACAAATTAAATATAAATCTGAGAGTATAACTACACATAATGAAATGCCATAGGATAAACAGACTGTAAAAGCTCGCTCTCTTTCCCAGTTATCTATAACATGTTTACAAAGAGGCTCTTCTGATAATTTCATGGGATTTTTTTGTCTCAATCAATTACCATGTTGGTATGTTCAAGCTTTGGATTCCAAATTACTATCACACCTTTCCCAATGACTTACTGTTACATTCCTGTCTAAAGGTGTGTGAAAGAGTGGGAGACATCTATACATCCAAAATAAACCAACTAGGATTGTGGAGAACGAGAGGAATGGAAAGTAATGCAAGATGAAGTTTTGAAATTAGGCTTCACCTTCACAAAACACAGTACATGTCCATCATTCATGATCAGCACGAGCAGTGGAGGGATCTTCTTCACACAGGGAAAGCATATATTACAGCTAGTCTAATGAATCAGGGGTGTGTGTATATATGTGTGACAAATCTGGTGCCAGGAGTAATGTACAGTCCTAACAGTGAAAAATGACCTGTTTGGCCAACACGGTCCTGCAGATGTGTAGCAACCTGTCACTCAACAATGGCAGGATGCAACCACAGGTTCCACTCGATTACAATCAGCAGCACACTCATCTCTCAAACACACAGGATGCTCGAAGCTTACGGGGTGTCATCACAGTGGGGCAGTAAACTTATGGAATATGCAGGGAAATTATAGTATGCGACAATGTTTAACAATATTACAGGTTTACTGTAACGTGTTTATAGATACCTTCATAAATGAAGCATGTAACAAATAAAGGGGTGAGGGGGTGTTAAATCAATACATACTGAATATAAAGTATAATTTCCTCTTTCTTTCCTACATTCATTCATCCGAGGAACATTGCACATGAGGCAGGAGTGTTCACACACATACATAGCTAGTGGCAGTTTGGTTGAGTCAAACTACCCACCAGCATGCTTTGGGATGTGGGAGGAAACCAGAAAACTCCAAGGAAATTCAGATGCAAGAAGAACATGCAGAACTCCAAACTTTAAATGTCCTGAGCTCAATATCTGGACCCTGGAGCTATACTACATTCTTCACAATTGTGCTACCCTTATATGATTTCTAGAGTCAGTACAGAAAAAAGTACTCACAGTATGCACCTCTCTTGCAGAGAACCCTGCAACCCCACAATCGGATGAATGTTTGCACACAAGCATATTTTTGTTCAAAAATGTACACTGTTCTGATTTTAAAAGCAATGTTGGAATGAGAGCATTAGGGGCAGTGGTAGCTCAGTGGTTAAGGCTTACTGATCAGAAGGATGACAATTCAAGCCGCAGTACCACCAAGCTGTCATAGATGGGCCCTTGAGCAAGCCTCTTAACCCTCAACTACTCTGTTGTATAAATGACATAAAAATGTAAGTCGCTTTGGATTAGGGCATCTGGCAAATGCTGTAATTGTAAATGTACTACTGTCAGAATACAGAAAGGTGGGAAACATTTTTTGCTTAATAGCTGGTCGATTCAGACAATTAAAAAAAAAAAGTGTCATTCGGAATTAGCATACAGTACAAAATAAAAACAAGCTAGGTGAACATGAAGGAGTTACAAACTAGGTTCATCAGGTTAATTAACAGCTAAAAAGCATGACGTAAATATAAATTGTGCGTGTGAGAGAGAGTATGTGAGTGACACAAACACAGAGAGAGAGACAGAGACAGAGAGAGAGAGAGAGAGAGAGAGAGAGAGAGAGAGAGAGAGAGAGAGAGAGGACTTCATAGTGTTATGAAGCAATAAACACTAGATTAATTGTCCCACTGCCCTCATATGTGGACATCAAATTTTCTCCCAAGTACAGTGTGTGTATGTCCTTGTAAGATGCCTATAGGAGGGATATTGGATATTACTTTTGTGAAACGACTTCCTGTTCAAAAACAGTGCAACGGTCATCAGGCGGTAAGGAACAAAAGTGGTGCAGAGAAATGACAAGACCCACAAAATTTGGGTTTGAGTCTTAGGAGGTTAATTTTAAAAAGAATAAATCTTTGGAAAAATAAAAGGACTACAGTTTCATCCCAACAAGCCTGTTTCGTGCTTGCCAACTCATCAGGGGATTTAACCTATACATATGTATGTATGTAGATTTCCGTATGTATATTATAATAATTTTTCTTACTGAGACTTTTATCCTTATCTTTTTTTTACCTGATATGAAGCAACTGTGTGCACACAATTTCCCCCAGGATCAATAAAGTATTCTGATTCTGACATGCACCACCTACCTAGACAGGTGTTGCAGACCAAGCACGTCAACAGTATTTCTTAATCAGATTGGCTTCTTTTAGCAGGAAAAAGCACACTGCCACAATCCAAGCATGGTTTAAAAATTGGTTTGAGAAACATGACAAAGATTTCATGTTGACTTGGCCCCCACATGCCCCAGACCTCAATCTAATCAAGCATCTATAGGACGGCCTGGACAAAGTAGGTAGATCCATGAACATCTGAAATCAAAATTTACAGAAATTAAAGAGCCACTTCTAATGTCATGGTGATGTCAGACACCACAGAACAACTGCAGAGGTCTTGTGGAGTCCATGTTTTGACTTCAGAGCTGTTTCGGAGGTACAAGGGGGACGTACACAATATTAGGCTGGTGGCTGATCATTTATTGTTATTACCATTGCAAAAATGACCATTTTTAATAGGACCCTAACTTTTTTCCATAGCTGTATACACACACATATATGTAAAAACATGCCCACATACAAATGTGCAGGGCTGAAGCCCATGTGTAGGAGAGGAGTGTGAATGAGCCTGACCCTCATGGTGCTCTCTAGAGTATAAATAAACATGCGTGTGCTGGACAACTCTCTAATCACAAGCACTGAATCAAATTTATTCAAGCATTAATATTTTAGCACACAGCCATGTGAGAGAGCATGAATGATTAATTTAGACATCACCTCTGTCACAACGTGTTACCCATCTGGCCTCTGATCCACTTTTGAGAATACTAAACAAAGACTTTTTTTTTGTTTGTTTTTTTTTTTTGGAGTTTTCAGTTTAGACAGGAGTGATTCTCAAAGAATGCGTCTTTACTTGATCATGTGTCAATATATGAAGTTTTACCACTTTATAAGAACTACACTGTAAATATTTTGATGATACAGAAGTAAAAAGTCTCATTCCTCATTCATCCTGAACAAACAAGTACCTATGTGTCCTGTTCTAGAATCCATGGTTTCCCTTCCAACTACTCTATCCATGTCAACACTTCCTCGTGCTTGTGCATCACAGCCCCAGCATGGGGCTTGTGCTCCTGCATGGCCTCTGATTGGGCTTAGTGTTAGGTCCTGCTTGTCTGGTAAGCAGAGATCACAGATAACAGAGGAATACAATTATGCCACTCCTGCCATCTCAAGAGCCTGAGGGTTTGGGCAAGTGTGTGTAGAATACGCCCTGTTTGTGTGTGTGGCTCGTCTGTGATTTAGTACCTGTCGAGACTGAAGCCGTCATGTGAGGGGGAGGAAAGTGTCAAGGTAGTGATGTGTTGGCATCTGCCCTGAGGTGCTTTTGGTATGGTTGTCATTTTATTATTTGTTTTTGTTTGCTTCTCATGCCCCGTTATTCAAATAAATAAAAAAATAATTAGTTGTGTCATTCAGAGGTACGCTTTTTGTGAGGCATGCCTGTGACAAGTGTCAGTGAGTTTCCTTCTGTCTGTGCATTTGACCAGACTCTTCCCAGACAGGCCTCTCTGGAGACATCTACCTTTGCTTAGCCATCATCATCATCATCATCAACATCAGCAGGAGCAGAGAACCCTGGGCCTCCCATGGGCACGTCCCTTCAAGGAGACATCAGCAGGTTCAGCACCATGGTTCCAATATTTTGTGCTTAATATGCACCATTACATATGATGCAACGCGGTGACTGACATTAATTCGGGTTGAGGAAAAAAAAAAAAGAGGAATGCCTTGGGAGACAACAACCGTTGACTCTCATATACTTAGACACACAGTACTACTACAGCACGGAACCTATGAAATTGAACCGGGAAAGATTAAATGATGTTTGAAAGGAAATTTGCATAAACAGTGGAACCTTGTGGGTCAGAGCAGCAGCGAGGGCCATCGTAGTAAAAATGTGTGGGACTGGGAACAGAAGGAGTGCAACTTGGCCTAAAAGAGAACTGGATCAATATGTCATCTGTCGTACTGGAACCAGATGATCCTCTGCCAGAAGTTAGCAGCGCTTTCTGACAAAGTAGAGAAAGTTGATGGAGACGAAAGATCAGGAAGAATAAGAGGAGTAGTGAGAAAAATTAAATAGGAAAAAAGCCTTTTTTACCCTGTATGCAGTTTTACAGTAGTGGTAATAGATTTTGACACAGAGCCGGCAGGCCAGAGTGAGAGGAGAGGCTCACAGCTGAGTCGATATCTGAGCAGTGCAGATGGGCTAAACCCCTGGCACTTGCACATGCTGACCAGTGATCATTAGAAAGTCAATGAGTCCTTCAGTGCTCACAGCTAGATTTCAGAAGGACAGACAGAAGCGCTCTTCATGCAACAAACGGCTAAGGTAGTAAGCATACAAAATCACAACGCTATTTATGTATAAATATCATTATATCCATTTCTACTACATTTAAGTGATTTGTGCTAAGTTGTGTACACAGACATCTCAGGAGAAGAGTGCTAAGTTGATCGCAGGTCAGATTAAGCATGACTTTTAATCTACTTATACAGTTACCTCAAACCTCAACAACAGAACAGCTGTGCTGTTGGAAATACCACAATGATCTGGAGCTCATATGCATGCCTCAAAACTACAAAGACAGTAATCAGGCAAGATTCCACAAAAGAGGCTGGTGTGCCGATGCTGATTTGGGAGCTGCACCCGCTGCCTCGGATGAGGAGTTGTGATTCTGCAGTGGCTCGGTTTCTAAGCCTCAGGGCCACCTTAGGTCTCACCGTGCTCTTGGTGCTAATGGGCTGCATTAAATAATGAAGAGAGACATTGGGAGGAGTGCTCACAGAGATCAGTGAGTGACGTTTATTACACCAACTGTTGTGAAGAGCTATGATTAAAACATAGTCTATGTGGATCTTCTTTCATAAATCTATCTAGTCCATCTCTGATTTCAAAGCGGTGTGTTATGGAGAGACAGGATTAGATTCAAATATTACCTCTTTCCAAATCTGCCAGGATGTAATGAAATTTACAAACATGAGGGTGAGAGGCTCAGGCATATCAACAGATAAGCCAAATACAAGTTCACTGCTATTTTTTTAAAATCCAAAGAGAAAGACAAAATTTAGTGGAAAAAAAGATTTGAAACACGAACCTCTAATCATAATCTTAGGACGTGCCAAATTCATCAGGAGAGATGAAAAGAGGACAGCTGTTTTAAAATCATGATTTACATACCTAAACATACATAGTATGTACGTGAGGGCATAACCGACCCTTGCTTCTACGGCAGCTCTTTAATTGGGAATAAATCAGGCAGGCTGGAGGTGGTAGAACAGCCAATGCTGATACTAGCATGGGAATTAAGAGTCATTCAGACACCACTGATGCTTTGTTATACCTTTGAAGCAAGGGTCCCAAAGTAGCCCTGATTATTAACACATTTAAATTATTGTGGCCCAGTTGTCACAAGAAATATAACCTCCATCACACTATGATTTATTTTCTTTTTCTGCTTTAATTCATTCCCCATCACTAAGCCATCAAACTCTGCTCAAAGTATTGTATTATACTACAGAGACTGCAACAGTATTCAATTATTAGATACAGAAATTGCTTATCATAAAAATGTAAATGATAACAGGAGTTAATACAGTAAAAGCTAATTCCAGTGTTGTAGACGTGATCTCACTGACCCGTAGTGCAAATAAAATATAGGGCACAAAGGTTTCAAAAACAAGACATTCTGAGATTCAGGGAAGTATTTCTTGAACAAAACATACACCAATCAGCTATACATTAACATCACCTCACTGGCTAGGTAGCCCCATACGCAACAAGCTGCAATGCACTTTGTGTTCTGACTCCATTCTGCCATAACCAGCATTAATGGTTTCAACAGTTTGTGCTACAGTAGCTTTTCTGTATGATCAATACAAACATACCAGCTGGTGTCCCCCATGCACATCCATGATCTTTGGGTACTCACCTACCATTGGAGGAGAAAAGACCCTATTACCTTCATAATGTGGCCCTTATCAAAGTCACTCAGTACTTTTTCCTGATTTCCACACATCAACTTCAAAAACTGACTATTCACTCTCTGCCTTATACAGCCCATTCATTGGCAGGTGCCATTGTCAGTGGTCATAATGTTTATAATGTTATGGCAAATCAGTGTACAGTGCTTGCACCAATATACACACAGCATCTTACATTTGCATACATAACATATACTAGTGTCCTCATTTCAGTTAAAACAGTGTTTCATATCTTGCTAGCCTAGATAGCCAATCTACTGCATAGCCATATGGTGAGTGCAGAGTCCTACACTGTTATACAACTCCAAGGTTATTGCATAACCGCATAATTGACGTGAATCAAAATCATTAGCAGAACAGCACCATCCAAAGTATAGTCAAACAGTCCTTCATCAACTGTACAATGATTCTGAAGCTATAATTGGTGAAACCAGTTAACACTTGAAATGGTCGATGATAATGCCATTAAAGCATGATGCTCATTTCATGCAGTAGTACACTTCAAGAAGCCTACAGACAGGCAACAAATTATAGCTAAAACAGCAGTCATAGTAAAGTGTTGGTCCAGCTTCAGTGCATCTTGGTATTAAGTTTCAACCCATACATGCTGGACTTTTCTCAAAACAATTCTTCCTAAATTTTCTGATGTTGCTTGAAAGCACAGTCTAAAACACAGAGTTTAAATCTGATGACTGTGAAGGTCAAACACTCCTTTTTACGCTCATCAAAATATTCAGTGAGCTCTTGTGCCGTGCAGATGATGGTATCATTATCATCATCCTGGAAGAGTATTTCAGTCAAGGTAAAAGTGTTTCAGTATAGGATGAAGGGGATCAAAATAACAGTGACCAGATCATTTTCATTAGTAGGACAACTAAATTCAAAACATAGCTGCTAAATAAATGCATCATCAAAGAATCACATAGTCAAGTTTTAGTTTTAACTTTCAAGTGTCCCTATTTGTATGTACATACTAACATTTTCTATATAAAATATGTCAAATTAAAATTTTATTCAATTCTAATCTTTACATTACTAAGGGAAAATGTAAGGACAGACTTCGTTTTTCAAGGTACGGTCAACATTTACATGTAACTTCCCTAAAATATTTAGCTGATTTTTCTTCTGTGAAAAAGAGGCATTTACCAAGTTTCTTTACCACACAATAAAAAGATGAATGAGTGAAGAATTAGTATTAAAACTATTAGGAGCTTTGCACTTATTGTTCAGCATGTACATCAGCAGGAAATGAACAAGTGACTGACTAGTGATGTGTAGGGGGTTGTAGAGAAAAATTTTTAGATCCCTCCCTAATTTAATTTTACTATGTAAAGCTGCTTTATGACAATGTCAATTGTAAAAAGTGCTATACAAATAAAACTGACTTCACTGAGTATTTTATAAATACCTCTGTGAAATGTATCTGTATAAACATGAGACAGACACAGTGTGTAAAGAGAGCAGATGATCTGTAGCTGGCTAAGTGGCAGAAATCAAAGGGCAACATGGGCCACTGTAAAGTAGGACATAGCATGACCACAGAGAGTGTGCATGTGTGTATGACAGATAGAGAGAGAGAGAGAGAGAGAGAGCGTGAGAGAGCGAGAGAGAGAGATCACACCGGTGTACAGGTGTGAGTTAGAACGACACACCGTCTGCTTAGTGAGCCCCTCCTGGATATACTGTGCACAGATATACAAAACAATCCCCAATGCCTTCTTTACAGTATTTTCTCTTTTCTGCTCTGGTTATATCAGGGTCAACTCTGAAACAAAGGAAGCTGTAATGTTGCAGTTATATGCTTAGTTGATAAGAAAGCCATATAATGCGTAAAAGTATAAAAATGATTTTTAAGTTGAGACTAGTTAAAATTATTTTATTGCAATTTTTTATGAGAAAATGTAATAAAATGTATGTGTGTGTGTGGGGGGGGGGGGTGCATGTCAGCCCCCCCCCCTCAACCCCCCACCCCCACTTGCCCCCCACCCCCTCACCTTTTTTTCATACTAGGAACCAAATAATACATACAGTACTGCGCAAACTTCATAGGCATCCTAGTTTTGTATGAACTTTGCTATAGAATTCTTTATGACTTTAGTGATAAAATTACCAGACATTAGTCTTCCAGCCCAAAATTAAATGTTATGTTTGTATGTCAAAAAAGAAAGCAGCAACTTACATAAGATACCACTTTTCAGACAAAACAAATAATAAAGGTTGCTGGGTTTTGGATGCAAATAAAGAAGCAAGTATGATGGTCAAAATCTCCAGGAGAACTGTGACTAGTTTTGCAAAATGTTCAGTAAAACCTTACCAGCTTATTACACCGTAGACCTGCCCAAACTATATATTTAAAGCAAAAGCTCCATCAAAGCAAAAGTTCACTTTGTTTAATTTTTTTTTAACAATTTAAATTATTACTGTTAACTGTGCTTCATAGAATCTTTTACGTAGAAACATTTGATTATTTCTATGTAAATACAATGCATCTTTGCTGAACAGCATTTCCTTGCATGTGCCTAAAACTTTGACACTGAACATGTAGCATGGCAAAGTAAAATCATTTAAGAATATTATATATACACTTATTCAACATGTTGAAGAATTTGTGAGCGTTCTCTTATCCTGTAAGAACCATTCACTGAACAGAAAAATACTGATTTTTTTCCAAATCCAACAGACAACTGGTTATATTTTCTACCAGTAATAACAAACATTTATTTTGTACATAAATACTAAATAAATTATTGATAAAGTATTATGCTTTATGCCATACAAACAGCTTTCCTCTCCAATCAATTTTATTAGGAGCTCATTAATAAAGAGCGGGTATTGTTCAAACGCATCTAAGTGTTGCTCTAGGTATGAAAAAGTAGACATTTTGTTAGTAAAAAAAATTGCATTATAAGCAAAAACATTAAAATGTAAATCACCCTGTATAATTTTTTAGATCCAGATGTAAAGAGCATTACATACTATTGGGGTTGACCCTAAAAAAAAGGAAAAGATTTTTCAATATTAAATAATAAAGAAAATAGAAGACACTGTAACCTGTGGTTATCTTCACTTCCAGAATTAGTACTGCTAACAAAACGCAAAACTGTATTATGTACTTGTATTATGTCAAGCTGAAATAAATTCAAGAGGAATTATTGTAAAAGGGGAGGACACACCATTCTTTCAACTATAACAAGGTTTACAAAAACTAGCCCTTCTGAGACTCCCTTATATTCTTTAAAAGAGCATGTTTTTATAGGTTCAGTTCTTATGATCCTGAAATAGAGTCAAGGCAGCTCAAGTACTTCAGACCAATTCTATGACTGAAAAGATTTTTTTTTAACAGGACTGCATTCGGTCAAGATCAACCTTGAACATTAGTTCTCCAGTTATTATTGATTTTCATTTTCTAAAAAGGATAGTTGATTCTTTTGAATGCAAAAGAAGCACAAACATTCACAATCATCAAAGTATCAAAAAATGAACAGTGTACAGTATTACCAGACAATCATAAAACATAAATGCCTCCTGTAAGAAACCTCTTTTACTCCTTTGTTTTTTTCTAAGCTAATTAAACTACTGCTAAAAATACAGAAGACTTGCTCTGACTTGAAATCAACTCAGTGGGCAAACATCATAAAGGTGCATCCTTGCATCCCTACAGAGAACACATGCGAGCCAAACTGTGATAAATAAATAAAACTCTAAGTTTGTAAAGGCTGTAAGCAAAGCTTATCTTTTCAGGAACTTTTAGCTGCAGGAGAATTGTCCAAAGACTTTAGCGCTGAGAACTGAGTGTATGAGACCTCCAAGTGTGGATAGAGAGGAGAGAGCCAGCCACATGAGCTTTGCTCTTTACGGTGGCTCAAGGGCGCAGCCTATGTGCCATACTGCAGACTGCACCTCTATCATCTCCCATCGAGAGGCACGTACGTTTATGTGGCAGTCAAACTATCCAAGTGCCCAAGGTTACAACAAAGGACACCAAACTTCTGAGCAATTTTTGAATATGTAGAGTGCCTGCAGTCACAAGGACAAGGGGATTCAAATTTTTTTTTTTAATAGACCAGAGAGATTGTGTGCAGAAATGTATTTTTTGTTGTTGTTTTTTTTTTTTGTGAGCAAAAACTATATTTGTAAGTGCTTTTCATAAAAATCTTTTTTCTCGGGGTTGGTGGTGGGTGGTGAGCGGTGTGGTGGTTGTTATATGGATATTGCTGAGCAAAATGTAATAGCCATATAATTATAATATTCAGCTTGAATGTATAATGCCACACATGACACAAAACGTAGTTAAACACTAGACTGTTTGTTTTCTAAGCACAGTGAGGCAGCAGTAGACCAGGTCCTGCTGCCCTCTCCAGACAAAGTGAATCTGTCCTACTGACTGGCAGATGGAGCCCCCAGCTGACAGCCCGGGCGGAGCGTTTCATGTTCGGCGGGCGTCCTGAGCCCGTGGCCGCCCCGGATAAGGACGCGGCCCACCAAAGAGGAAACGACTTTGAGGGGCAATGCGACACATGCGGCTGCTGAGGGGACAGACGGACATCACTAATGATGCCCTTTATATCTCCCCACTGCAGCTCAAGGGTGGTCAGCACTTGAAGAACACCCATATTGCTTTATATTTTACTTTAAAAAAATCTGCGTCAGTGCATGAACACATATATAATCAAATGGCTAATGACGCCGATGTCAAACACATTCAAATGTGAAGTTGTTGACTAAGCAGACTAAAGATCCTTATTAATTAAAATCAAAACTGAAATCCTCCAAGTTTTAAAAGAACTAACAAAAAGTACATAATGATTAATTTATCATAGAATGATTATTATTATTTTACTTTTTTTTTTCAATAATTGTCTCATACAGTCCGGCATATGCACGGAAAAGGTATTGTTGCATAAAAGGAATAAAATTAGTTCATGGCCAAAAATATTTTACTGTCTATATGAAATTAGCCACTGAAAAAGCAAAATGCAAAACTTAACAGGCAAAATTCTTATTTGTCTATTTTTAGCACAAAAATGCAAGTACAAAAGTTTAAAATAAAACAGGGTTTTTAAAACACTGTTTCCAGATAGTTTGTAATAAATAAAAAAAAAACAAATAAGGATATTACAATGTCCATAAAAAACTATCCATGTTTATTGAGACAAGACTCATATAATACATTTAAATGGGTGTAATTAGAATAAGAAACCAAATAGCCACACTTTTCTATATTATATATTAAAATATTGCTTCAAGCAATATCTCATTTTATCTTCATAAAAAAAAAAACGAGTAAAAACCAGGAGATGTTGATATTGCATTAAACAAACAATGGCGCTTTGTGTCTTTTATCACTGTCACAGGAAGTCCTGGACAATCTTTTGTCCATTAGCTCTCTTCACCTCTACTTCTCCTCACTTTATTTAGGATATAGCAGTGCCTCAGATGTGTCACGGATGATGAGAAATCACCCAGGGGGGTCCCCACAACTCATATCTGTCTTCAGTTTCCTTCAGAAACTTCATTTTACACAAAGCAGCTCAGACAGCCTCTCTCATACCTCCTTTGCATCAATCGGAGGTCAAGAAAACACTACAGGGGTAGGGGACTTGCAGCGACTGTTTGTGTGCACGTGTGCAAATCTAAAATTGATTTTATATTGCATGGAAAATACTTAGATATATGCAGCCATGTTAGTGGAATACTTTTCATATCAACTGCTATAAATTAAACATTTTGTCATCAACTATAGGAGTTTTGATGAATTAGCCACCTTTAGTTATTTAAATAGTACATAATGATTATTCTTATAGAACAACCAGATAGTTATTGGTTTTTGAAGTCAAGGGTCAAAAAAAAAAAGTGTCATAAGTCTAATAAGTCCAGCACCATCAAGAAACAAACAGAAATAATAAATGCATTACAAACTTATATACTCAAAATATACACAGTTTATCCCAGTATAGAAATTTCTACAAGATTATTTTCTTTCCTCAGATCCATATACATATACACACACACACGCACACACACACACACACACACACTAGACTTATGTGACTATAGTATAATTAAAAAAGATGTTGTGAAGTACATTATACAACATGTACAACTACATAAAATTTGTATTAATTATTTTTTTCAGTTCTTAGCAATCCTGTACTTAGCAGTATTTAATTGAGGAGAAATACCGTTTTACGAGGTTGGTTCATAAAGACATAAAAGAAAGGTTTTCTTTTTCTACTCGACAACATACTATTTTTCTGCCCCTAAAGTCTCCTAGAATTTTAAAACTCATTGATGTCACTTGGCCGAGTGTTGCAATAGGAAATCAAACTCCAAAAACTTGTCAACACCTGCACTCCCTATCACAAATCGCTGAGGTACACAGTCAGACATAATAACACACACCCAGGCTACTAGAGTGTGTTGGTTCAGCTCTTGCTTTAAGAGGATGTGTGCTGGCTTGCCATTGTGCAACTTTTTTGTCTTTTGTCTGGGCAGGCAGAAACCACAGAATGCACCTTAGCTACCACAGTTCAAGCGTAAACAGATTTGTATGTCTCAATATAACACTGTTGCCAGTGGACCCCAAATCCTTGGAACAGCCGAATCCTTCTGCGTCAAAGATAATGGCGATTTATTGCAATGCAAGGCCCTTTCTTTCACCCCCCGCCCCAAACTCTCCTTCGTCCTCCTCCCCTTCGTCGCTCAAACCGATTAAAATTAAGCCGTAAACACGTCAGGGCAGAATTAGCACATTTAGCGAGTCTCCTCTCCCACATCCCATTTTCGCTCTGGAGCGGCTGATCCCCGCAGCCGAACGCGGGTGCAATTTTAATGACGAGGCCTGTTTTTGAAGTCCAGATGAAAACGCATTGCCTGCCGTTTGTGGCGGCACTAGATACGGCAAGGCCGGGTCCACAATGATTGAGGGGGGGATGCTATGGACTCGGACTCTGAGCTCTTCGATAGGATCGGTGTCATTTTCCTCTCCATGATAAGACGCCTCGCTGACAAGGCCCGATTAGGAGAGAAGAAAATCATTATTGCATTGCCTTTCATCCGCCAGGGGGTTTGGCGATAAACAGCTCACCCGTGGGTAGATTTACAGAGTAAAAAAAATTTTATATCGTTATAAGGTTATATTATTCTTTCCCTCTAACACACACAAACATACACACATAAGCACATGAGCCCAAACATATACCTTGTGACACATATTTTTCAAATATATTCTCCATCATCATGTGCAGAATGAAAAGAACTGAAGTGTGAGAGTCCATAAACAAGTAACATCTATAACACAGAAAAAGGCCACACTTCACCATCAAAATCGATTCTACTAGATTTTTCCTCTCTGCAAAACTGAAACACAGGCTTTAAAATATTCAACTCAAGGCTCAGCTCCGTAAAAGCAAACAATTATCAAATAACATCTTCTTGAAGTGTAGTTCAGATTTCATCAAATAACAAAACGGAAGTTATTTTCCATGCTATACCTTAAGGAAATCTACTTCATCCAAATTATCCTCTTTAGGGATGGGTTTGTGTTAAATGATTTAATAAGTCTGTACTGTAAAATAAAAGATTCTGAAACGTGATCTGATTAGGAATAGATGACACTTTTCAATTAAATATTGAAAGTATTAAATAGATTTAAAAAAGTAAACAGAGTAATAAAACTTAAATAGTGTAAAGAAACTTTAAATTAATGATCATGCATTTTGATCTACAGAGACTCTGTTCTACATTTAAGAATCTATCCTCATAAAAGATACCAAACATCAAATAAAATAAACACAACTGGCCTTATACATTTTAGTGCACTTTTGTCTACACAGGAGAGGTCCCCACAGCGCTATTACAAATTTAATGCTACAAGCTAGTTATGCAAACAAAAAACATATCAACTAACTGATCTAATTAAATATAAGCGACAATTAAAGTAAAATTAAATTAATGACTGCATAAAATTTCAGTGTATGGTATCAAATTGTACCAATCAGCTGTCACATGTTTTAAAAAAAAAAAAAAGAAAGAATGAAAGATCTAGACTTTGGGGGACAGATAGTGACAGAGAAACATAGAGAAAGAGAGTGAGCAAGAGACAGAGACAGAGAGAGAAAGACACTGTGAGAGAGACAGAGAGAGAGAAAGAGAGAGAGAGAGAGAGAAACAGAGAGACAGAGAAAAACAGAGCGAGAGAAACAGTGAGAAAGAGAAACAGAGAGACAGAGAGAAAGAGAGAGACCGAGAGAGAGAGACAGAGAGAGAGACAGATAGACACACTGAGAGGTAGCGAGAGAGAGGGACAGAGACAGACAGAGAGAGAGAGAGAGAGAGAGAGAGAGAAACAGAAAGAAAAAGAGAAACAGGGAGACATGCACAGAGAGAGAGAGAGAGAGAGAGAGAAACAGAAAGAAAGAAAGAGAGAAACAGGGAGACATGCACAGAAAGAATGAGAGAGAGAGCGAGAATCATGTGTATGACACTGAGGCTCTCTAGCACCTATGGACTGACACAGCAAGTCTCAAAGCAATGCTTTGGCTTCAAAAGTAAGCAGCATTTTTTATGTTTACAAAATATAATTATTTATTTTTTCGTTCCATCACTTATTTCTTTATTTATTCCTATGCTGACACACTTGGCTTTGGTTTGAAACCTTTATTGATGATGCCGCTTCCCCCATGCTCGTTCTTTTAATACTGGCAGAAAAAAAATCAAACTGCTCTAAAACAAATTGATGTACCCTTTAATATAGTCGTCACATCATCACAGGGTCCTCACGTCTGCCTTGGTGACAACTGCAGGGCTGCTTAGCTTAGCCTCCATGGCTGACGCTTTGTTGGTCGCTTCAATGATTTATCACAAAAGAGAGAGAGCGCACACACGAGAGAGAGGGGCTCTCGATTGAGTCACTGGCATGTTTGATTGACAAGGCCTAATCAGCTTATCTGGGTGCTAATAAAGCTGATGACCTGTGGAGCTGCTCTCTACCTGGCTCTGCATGAACTTTGGGCCCCAGCAAGGGCCCCAGGGGCAGCAGACCGATTGCTCTCTGCTTATCTAAACGTTGCTGAAATCAATCCCTAATGAGCTGGCTTCATTTTGCCCCATCGATCTGGAGCAGAGACTGCTCAAAGGCCACTGTAGCTTTAACAGCCACTGCACCTCTTCTGTTTACCTCCACCATCAGTGTGTGCCACTAGTCAACATCACTAATTCTCACTAATGCACTTTAACATTCATTTCATTCTCAAGTCAGCCAAAGTGTTTCCTTATCAACACATGAATATTTTCAAGTCGGCACTCATTGTAAACTGCTGCATTTGTGTATGGACCGGTGAGAATGTGATGCAACTATTACAAAACATTACAGTCAGTTCAGTGGTTGATATGGCAAATGCTTGTCAACTGCAGAAATCCTTGGCCGTGTCCTTGCCTTTGATTGGAGATTGTTTGGTGTTTTTGGGCTTTGGGACATTCCTGATTTAAATACGCTTAAATTGGCTACTTCGTTTCTTCCTCCTTGGCTTCAGGCTTACGCGCCCTGTGTTGTGTCTGCTCTAAAGAAGCTCCTTCTCCTAATGACATACCATACTTTATTTATGAAACAAACAGTGTGCTAAATAGCTCTGCATGTCCAGAGTGCACTTTTAATATTTCTCAAAGGGCCTGGAGTGCTCCTGACACACTGGGACCCAACACATCAAACTCCCCATTTTTTTTACAATCATGCACTTAACACGGGAACTCATGACTCTTAAACATTCAAAGCTTGTTTCTTTACTTCTTTTTTAATCTCTTTTATAATGATTATAAACTGATTCTTAAAATATTATATGACAAAAACTGTATGATGTTCTTTATATGTCATGAGTAACCTACGGTTCATTACTTTACCTTTAACCTCTTGTTTAGTAAAACTATTAAGACAAACTGATGACACAAAAAATGCATTCTTCATGTTAATATTCCCAGGTAGATACGCAGACACAAAAATCTAATTAACTTATTGTAAGTGATTGTTGGCCAACTAGTGTACCGAAGTTCAAATTCACTGCACAAAGAGCCAGCTATTTATGCTTTATGCGTATGTGATGACTGTATGTTATCCCACATGCAGTCTCTCCCCTTTGGTCCAGTTTAGCTTTTTCTACTCCGTTCAAGAAGCGGTAGGTGTTTGTGAATGTGTCAAAGGGTTGAGCTTCGGGGTGAGAGGTCGGGGATTAGCCGCTCTGGGCCACCGTGGCTCTGCCATGGTCCAGTTAGCACAGAGTAGAGCTGGGCAAACATACGATGCTTGCCTCTCACAACACACACAGAGGAAGGAGGAAAAGATGCACTGTAGGTCTCAAGGACACAGGAGTGGTCCTTTAAGAACAAACAAACCCCACCCAGGAGGTCTGATGCTGCTGTTAAAACCAACCAACACGGCTTTGGTAAGGACCAGGGGTAGTAGGGAACAAGCGCTCAAGCAAAGGTAATAAAACAGCTATGGATAAAAAACAACCACAACAATAATAATAAAAATAATAATAATAATGAAAAGAACAAAGGGCCTTCTTGTTGAGAAGTGAAACCACTGGAATATTGTGAAAGTTGGGAGGAAGAGAGGGGAAGGAAGAAAAAAAATAATAATAAGAAGAATGAGCTTGGGATGATCTGAAACAAATGAAACTAAATTTTTAAGCAGCGGATGCAGATTGTATTTATGAATTTCTAAGTTCTGCTCGCATGACATCAAAAGCCAGTGGTCTGTGCAACCCTTTCTCGACTTGAATTATTAACATTGTCGATGTCGCACATAAGCCACTCTGCCATTATAGTGTAAATTAACAAACTTTTCAAACTACAGCAGAAGCCAAAGAAAGCCAGTTGCTTCTTGAAGACGGAGCTTTGATACGTCTCTGAGGAATACACTGTGCCTCAATAACAGTGGCAGCATCAGGGGAAAAAAAATATGCCTACAGATTTAATCTATTTCAGATCTAAATTAGCTCATTTTCTTATATTTAAAGATGAAACCTGAGTGGAAGACAGGAATATGATACAGATGGTGGTTTATTTAGAAACTGCTTTATTAAAAGATCCCTGTCTTTGTTTTTGAAACCACAAAATTGTTAAGGAAAGCTGACATTGTTTATTTCGCTACCCCCCCACCCCATTTTTTTGAGCCATAATAAAAAAAAAAATCCCTGTCTCACATGTGGGGATGGGTGTATGGAAGATAAGGCAATGTGTTTTGTGTTCGTCTAATGCAGAGCTGAAGCTCCGGTGCTACCTCGTCTATACACCTCGCTCTCCCTTGCTGCCTTTGATGTGCTCCCCGAAATGTCACCAGCCCCCCCCCCAAACCACTAACCTGCATACAAGTGAGACGATTTGCTGTTGCTCATCCCCCTACCGACAATTCTTACCGGTCTCCACTGCTATCTGATAGCCAGCCTCCAGTCTCCGAGATGACCTTTCCAGCCTCTCTGTGTTGTCCAACAGATGTGCTCTCTGAAACAAACCAGGAGAAAAAAAAAAAAAAACACACACACACGCACACACACACACACACACACACACACAATGAAAAAAGAATGTGTAAACGAGTTAGGGCACATATTAACAAACATTAATTCTGCTGCAAAATTCTCTGTATGGAAATGTTTCCAAGCACACAGCTTTTCTCCTTTTTTAATTGAGGTTTGTCCCCACTCGCAGGTTTATTCTCTAGATATTCATCGTTATAGGATCTCATTACCTCACATTCAGAACCAGGGCAAAGTTTAGCATGGGTGGAAAGCCTAATTGAGCTATAATAAATTAGCACTCGCAGTTTCAGATTAGCTAATATCAGTGTGTTGGATAGACTTCGGGAGTCATCGTAAACCTCATTATGCACAAACACATTTCTCTTAATTCTGGCACTTGAGCCAGCGAATTCTCTAAAAGGTCTAATAGGAAATTACTTGATACAGATTCTGAAATGAGCATGAAGGTCACAAAGCCAAAGGATGCTTAATCCCACTTTTAAAAGTAAAGACATTCGCCTACTTCCAGGCAAAATGTGCTGTAAAGTCTGGCTTCCAGACAGAAACAACAAATACAGAATATCACACCAATAGTCCCTCGATATAGCTTAGTAGGCAAGTTTTAAATCGTACTGGCCTGCCTTTCCCAGTGTCTCTAACAATTACTGTTACGACTAACAGAAAGAAAAAGGCTATAAACAGACTGCAGTTCTAGTTAAACTGTCAAAATATGTACCAGCTAATCAGTCCTAGAAAAAAAAAAATAGATGAAATCCCACTTTTTAAAAATTGACAATCACAAAGAAGAAAGGATAGAGAGGAAAAAAGTCAGTCTGAACTCTTTTCCCTCCTCCCTTCAGTTGACAGATGTCATTTAAAATTGCAGAAATACTTGTAATAGTTTCTGGGGTGTGAGAGCTGGAGAAAAAGATAGTGAGAAGATGGGAGAGAGAAAGAGAGAGAGAGAGATGGGAGGAAAAAAGGAGAAAGATGGGGGTGGTGTACGCAAAGGGAAAAGGGAGTCGGCTGTGCCTAATGAGCCCCTCTGGATCAGCGGAGATGGAGGGGACGTATTGACATGCAATGCTTAAGCTAATACACCTAGACCACGGATGTGTGCCTGTGTGCCTGGGAGCACGAGGCAGCCAAGGATACTGACAGAGCAGCTCGCTTCAAAGAGCTCAAGTGATTAGTATGTTATCATTACCATTCGAAACGTGATTTCCCTATTCCCTCTCGGCAAAGGTGACACGTCTCGGGGAGACGGCCAGCAGACTTGCGCAGTGAAAAGCCACTTCAAAGCTTTTCCTTGAATTTTTTCTCTCTTTTTGCGCTCATTTCTCCCTCTCCCTCTCTGTGTCTGCTACAGGAGTGGTGGGGGTTTTGGGGATGGCGGTTTCCATTGTGGGAGGGGAGCATTAAAATTATGCGCTGGCGCTCGAAACCTACAGGAGCAGCGCTGAGGGTGAAGGTGGCCACACAGATGCTGTGACGACACTATGCTGTTCTGCAGCAAGTTTCCCTTCAGAAGCCAAAAAAAAGGAGGGTGGGGGGGGGGGGGGATCCCAAAGACTACCTGGAAGTCTAAAAAAGAGGAGGGATTAAGGTCTCACTGTGGTCTTTGCTACATTAACTGTAGACATGGGCAATGTCACAAGTCATAAAGTGGGAAGCTGTCAAATCCTGACTCTAAGCTATTTGGAGGCTCACGCAGGAATCCAGGTAGGCCTGCATACATGTGGAAACTCAGATATAGCAACAGAAACACAGCAATTACTCTAATACGGTACAAATTCATATCAGTCCCCTATACACACAGACAACACTGACCTGAATAAAAAGATTTTATTTCTAGGTTACTTGCTTTGAGAGTAACAGGCTGTCATCAAAACAATTCCAAAAAAGTGTTCAAGCTGTTTTTAAGAGTGCAATATTGGTGTGTCTGTGTGTGCCCCTTTCCATCTCTGCTTATATATTTATTCCCTTTCATCTAGAACCCCCCCGACCAAAAAAAGAAAAGAAATCTTAGAAACTATAACTGTATTTTTTTTTATGTTATTGTTGTTTTGCATGCCTTTTTCAGGAAGAATTCACTTGTAAGTTATTAACAGGAAGCCAGGAACAATGTGGCTGCTTGCTCAAAAGAACTCTCCTCCCTTTTCTCTCCCTTCTTCCTCCAATATCAAACACAAGCACTTACTATTGCAATTTTCAAAAGTTCACATTCTTATTATTCCATTAAGCGGTAAGATGTCAAAGTGAATAATGATGACAGCTGTGATTTGGGCTGACAATGTGATCTACATGGTTTGTTTGGGACTTGTAAGATGTGGAATTACAAGTGTCAAACAGCTGTGAGTATGGGTAGTAAATATTTAAAGATGTTTTCCAGTTGAGGGAAAGAAGATTTTAAAAGCATGTTAAGTGGAGATAAGATATGCGGCCTTTAAGAAAAATGCAGGAAAAAAGAAGGGGAAGGTGAAGTGCGCAGTGAAGCAAAATCAAACCTAATTTAACCCGTTCGAACAGACAAAGTGTATGAGAACAATGAAGGTGTCTTCTGACCCAAGGCTAATCCATACTCGCCGTTTGTTTGCTGATGTGAAAGAAAGACAAAAAGAAAAATCTAGGAAATAAAAACACAAGTCAAGGATTGCAACGTCTTGAGGATTGTGAGGCATTCTAAATTATGGATGCGGGAGAATTGGGCGGCTTTTGCATCAGTGGGATTATTGTCTCGGAAATACAAAAAAAAAAATCTAAACAATGCCAGAAAAGATACAGAAAAAAACACAGACAGGCGCACAAATACAGCCGCTCACTTGGTCACAAACACGTAAACAAAGGCTGAGTTGCTCACGCACGCTCTCATGAACAAGAACACACACACAAAATTTATAAGAACTAATTAATCATATTTAAAGTCATTCTCAACTTTGGTCAAATGAATCTATGCCCTAATTTTTGTGGTCTTAATATTTCTTTATTCTCTTCTTTTCATTACAAAGCAAACTACCCACAAAATATTCTGGAAACTGAAAAAAGGGCTGCTGTTATAAAATCTGAAGATCTTTTAATTGAATCTTATAAAGGGGTTTTCACATTTTGCCTTTCATAGGGTTTGCAGCAGTGGTGGGAGCGTTTAGATCCGACATCTGAAACACACTTTAGTACTGAATACATTTGAATATTTTCTCCAAAGAATTGGCGTATCAAAAAATTACATCATCAACACTATTTTCTCAGAAGATAAGCAATAGCTAGCTAAACGCTTTTACAAGGCTGGCAGAGAGACGATACACGAATCGGTCTCGAATAATGTATGGATGGCGACAAGGTTTCTTTGTGAATGGAGATGTTCAGATATCACAGTCTGTGCTCTGCCCCTGCATGTGGCTATGATTAGGGGAATCCCAAGTACAAAAAAGCATTTGAATGTGCTCACACACATACACAAGTCTGAATGGCACTTTTCTGCCATATTGTGTATTATTATTATGTCTAGTGTATACAATGAAAACAAAAGGTTTTGTCTCTAATCTCTTCCAAAAATAATCTATTCCTTTAGCATCAGCTTTTCAGAGGATGTAGCGACACTGTTCCTTTCAGTGTCACTAATACTGCATTGACAATCCGGGGCGAACAAAAACAGTAGGTCAATTTCGCCTGCTGCGGTTTTGAAAACCAAAGCCGCATGCTAAATATGAAGATCTACTGATCCTGTATTTTGTTTTATCCTAATGTATACTCAGCTATGATTCTAAGTGAGTTATAAACAGTATAAAGGATTTGCAGTAACTAAAAAATAACTAACAGCAAGACATAATATTAGTAGTACTATTAAAGTCAATATTATAAGCAGGTGAAAGCTGACTGACATTTAAAAGTGTTCACACCCCCACCTGTCCTCAATCCCTTTAAAACCATGTTGCATTTTCTTTTAAATGTTGGTACATGTTGTCAGTTTGACTAATCATCACGTTTCGGATGTGTGACAAGATTTTTTCAGTTGAAATCCACTGAGCACTACACAGAGCGGTGTGCTGTTGACATTCATTCAAAAGCAAATGGTAAAAGTCAGATTAGCTCTTTCTTTAAATGCAATGAAAGAGGAAAATAAAATAGAAGCTTTGGGGAAACAGACGAGTAAAATTGGAGGAGGGCTTACCTCTTCACGTAACTTTATCAACTGCCTCATGAAGGCACAGAAACAGATGGGAGAGAGAAAGAGAGAGAGAGAGAGAGAGAGAGAGAGAGAGAGAGAGAGAGAGAGAGAGAGAGAGAGAGAGAGAG
>JAOUQZ010000051.1:13364365-13390003 GCA_028564935.1 Neosilurus hyrtlii
ACACACATATATATGTGTATATATATATATATACACACACACATACATACATACACACACACACCATTCATGCTATGCAAAAGTAAAAAAAATTACATTTGTGACACCTTTTAATTTTTCTGGAAAAAAAAGATTTTTTTCAGTAGTTTTGTTAATTATCCATACTTTTACCTCAATATACTTATTGGAATGATTTCTTTTTTGGTTCTCATTGCCTACAATAGCATTGTAATTTTTTACTTCTTTTGATTAAGAGTCCTTTTAGACAAAAGTGGCAGTGTATAATCTTCACTGCACACCACACACACACACACACAAGTTACCATACGAATGTACGGTACCAAAAATAAATAAATAAATAACAGCATTTGCTCTTTTTCTGTACTTATAATCACATAGAGTCTGAGAGATGTGGGTACTAGATAAATGACCAAATGTCTTTGAATGTGAACAGAATAAATGTTTCAGTTACTTAATAAAAAAAAATAAATCAGGAGCACTGAAAATAAATAAATAAAAAAACCAAGCACCACAACTCAGCACGGAGCCTCTCATTAGCACACAGGCTGGTGGTTTGCAGCTCTAATGCACAAGTATTATGTTTTCACAACCACAGCAGTCTGGGGAAAAATCCTTTACAAAGAACGCATGTGGTATATAGCACACCACACTGACTGTAAATGTAAATATAGCAATAATAATAATAATTTGCAAATACAACAAAACCCCCAACAACTTAAATCATTATGTTTATTTTATCTGGTTGTTTTTTTTTTCCAACTTGTTTACATAATGCATGCATGGGGTTAGAATTGTATTGCTTAGGGTGTACTATATTTAACAATTCTGGATTGGTGGATGTCACTGAATAGTCCCTGTGAAAATCCATGAGTGTCCATTGTATTGATTCAAGCATTATCCATTCGAGATAATTAATTTAATCCCATGATTGTAGACCAATCAGACTGCACTGTTCCCATGTAGTTTAAACTAATATACATTACTATTCATTGAAAATATTTTCTCATTTCTGACTGGTGGAAAACCATTAGCTAATTCTTGGCATTCTTCAACAAGCCAACATTGACATTGGATTAGTTGAATAATTATGGCGCAGCACCCCAGGCATCCTGTCCGCCATCTTGGTTAGTTTGTCAGTACAATTTACTGCAAAGCACTGTGGCCCTTACTGTCAAAATTTCATTTTAATTTCTGAGTTTTTATGCTGTTGTAAGCCCTACCTGGGAGTAAGTACAAATGACCAAGACAGCAGCTCAAAGTTCCCCTACCCAACAGCGATGTCAGCAAGTTGCAGCCTACCTATTTGAAATCTGTATTCCTCCTCTCCCCATCTGTACATCTCCTTATCCCAGAGATAGCAAGTGAGAAAATGGCTGCCAGCTCTCAAGACTAGAGGCGTGCTAATCGCAACACTCCGATAACCGATTTTGTTGGTGAAAAAAAGTTACATTTTAGAAAATACTTTAATGCAACATTGTGTTTAATTTTTTTAAGGAATTTGTATCAAATTATTTAAAAACTTTGTTAGCGGAGAATATTATGCTATAGTTAGCGGCACTTCCAGTTGACTCACACTGGCTTTGATGTGTTTCCTCCGGACATCCTCATTATGCCATACTGCACTGACAATTCACTCCCTGCTAATACATTAACGTGACCATCAACTCTGAAAAACACTTTGAATGAATAATAAAAACAATTACAGAATTCCGTTTTGTATGATATGAGGAATTATTCATATCTCATCATATTACACCCCATCAAATAATTCTCCATATAATATTTATGTTCAATATTCTCATGTTCCACTGTAGTATATACCAAAACCAATTATTCACAATTTAAATCACACACACACGCCTTAAAATTACAATTTTCAGCAAGTGCAGGTATTTGACAATATTTATAGGGACAAGCATCACAGAATTGTACTTCTTTGTGTCATACTGTATTTGATGCATGTATTTTTGACAGCAAACATGATGGGTAACTTTCTATAAAATTTTTAATTCTGGAGGTAAAAGAAAGAAACAGGAAGTGGACAAAAGGATGCATGGACCTGACCACTATATTGGCACACCTAGCTCGATCAGATGAAACAAACAGAATTGAAATTGGTCAAAAAACCAAGGAAAAAAGCACTTTTTGTGATTTTAAAAAGTTTGCATAAATTTGCATAATTAATGAATTTCAAAATTCTGTGTAGAAGTTTGAACGATCACACCCAGCCATATCAAATAAAACAAAAACAAAAAATAAATCAGTCAAGAAATAAAGCAAAAGAACTATTTTCAAAATTGTGGAGGAGACTGGACAGACAGACACCGCGTTGCCACAGCATAAGCTCATCAGGCCTATGGCCGGATGAGCTAAAAAATGAACAAACATAAGGATCTGAGTGACTTTGACAAGGGCCACATTGTGATGGCTGAATGATCGGGTCTATTCATCTCCAAAACTTCAGGTCCCGTGGAGTGTTCTGGTACGCAATAAAAAGTACCTACCAAAGGTGGTACAAGGAAGGACAACCAGTGAATTACAAGGCTCACTGTTGCAGGTGGGGACTGAAGATTAGTACGTTTGCCTTGATCCTACAGCAGAGCTACTGTAACACAAACTGCTGAAACTGTTAATTCTGGCTATGATAGAAAGGAGTCAGAATACAAAGTGTACTGCAGCTTGTTGTGTACTGGGCTGCTTAGCTACAGACAGGTCAGGTAGTGTTAATTTTATGGATAATCAGTATAGGACTCATACCGTCATATATAAACAAATCCAAAAGTTGGAAAAGAAACCGTTGTTTAATTTTTATTTATTTAACCTTCTTTATACAACTATTTATTAGAAGCTGTGTACAGATTCGATTTTTTTGCCAAGCAGAGTATTTTTTTAATTAAATGTAAATCAAGAGCAGTCAATAAGCCAAACAATTATCAGTGGGCGAGAGAAACAGACATAAAAACGACTGCAACTGAAATCCCAACAAAAGAACAACTCCAAGGGTCTTTGATTGAGGAAGCAGTATATACTTTCTGAAGGCCGGGGAGTCACTGTGAACAGTTATTTCTTTAAGGCACAAGAGCCGATTAAACTCGATATTAAAATAGGGAAGCATTTCTAATGAAAAATCAAAGGTTGTGTTTTTTTTCCCCGTCTTCATGTTTCTCTCTGTGCTGTTCTCTTATGCACATTAATGGCAGTCTGGGAAAGAGGCTGGCGTGAGTGCTAGCAGACTTGACCCTGGCTCGTCAGTACTGCAGAAATCAATAGTGAAGAGCCGATGGGAAGGCAGCCTGGCAGAGCATGCAGGGCCGGACCCACTCTCATCCCAATATTCTCCTCTGGCGTGCACTGGGGATTAAAATGTGCCTCCCTGGGTCAGCGCCAGAGAAAAGGTGAGATTAGAGGAAATGGAACAGGGATTTCTGAGGCACAGGATACCTGGCGAGCAAGGAGCCAATCGCCCATTAGCCTGTGGCTACCTACATAAGGTTCACTGATCCTTCCAGGGGGGGGGGTTCCCACTATGCCTCCCCCACCTTCCTCAATATTTCTCTTTTGCTTATACACTTTTAACTATTTCTTTAGCAGTGGCTTATCTGCTGACCTTACATTGCTGTCTATTCGAAGTTGTAGGTGTACTCACACATATATTTGGGTTTGGGACTTTTCCTTGGTTGAATGGTCAAGTCATTAGAGTCAGAATGGTAAAAAGGTATAGGAACTTATTTACACTGTTAAAGCTATACATTTCTATATACCGTTTTTTTTTACTTTATGTATGCAAAATTCAAATGTGCTGCAATGGCCTGGCGAGCTGTACAGGATATATTCTGCCCTCGCCCAGAGTCGGCTGAGATGGGCACCAGCCTCCCCGCGGCCCTAATTAGGACAAAGCAGTTCAGAAAATGAATGAATGAAATTCAAATGTGATTTGCCTCACACTGGAGCATTATACACAATCACCCCAGTGGACTTAACTTCATCCATACTTTAAAACGAGACTTTTGAAGGTTAAGAAGAAATATATGCAAATAAAGGAGAGATGCACCCTAAGGGTGTTTTTTTTTCCAGGCCATATGAGCAACTTGTTAAGAAGGGACAGCATGCTTTCATCACTCAACTTAAACCCTTTTACAACTATAAGCACACAGCATAAACTTCAAAAGGCTCATTAATTTCATCCAGTATATAAAGGATTTAAAAGCTTTTAGCTTTATTTAGAGAGGTCAGAAGCGATCAGTAATATAATTGTCAGTGCAATGGAATAAAGTAGGTGTGCAGCCAAAAGTCAAGTTTCACTCCAGAGCCCGAAATATATTTCTGACTGTACCTAAGATAAAATGAAGGCAGCAGAACAGATAATCAGATGCTATACACTGTCACCAAGACGAAAAACTGAAGAAGTCTACATTGATAAAGGAATATTCATGATAGCTTGTCTTCCTGTCAATGCCATTTAGCAAACCCTTTTCCCTGAAACAAATATATTGACCAGTGTATAAATTTGATCAAGGCCAGATTTGATTAAATTTGACCTCTACATAAACCAGCAGATTTGAAGCAAAAATATTCCCAGCTACAGAGGGAAGTACATGAACCTCAAGTGGGAAACTTTAAAGCAATTCAAAGACTTAATCTTTCTGTAAATAAATGTAGCGAGGGAGAAAAAAAACCACAAGCTGTCAGAATAGCCTGGCACTTGTACATTTCCTGGCTCCAGGATGTGCTTTTTAAAACAGGAAAAAAATAAATAACAAATGATACCTAATTTATTTTAAAAATACTTCATGATTTTTACATTATTAAGACAGCTGAGGAAAAATGTCACTTTTTAAACTTTAAGCTAGAGGTAAGAAGAGGGCAGGAGGGCTGACAGCTGTGTTTTACCTCATGCTCATGCTATAAAAGACAAAGTGTCCTGTGTATCCAACAGATCAATACAGATACACTGACATAATGAGGATGGGTGCTAGAGTGGTCAAACAATGCAGCTTAACCTATTACTCTATATATAATATCTGAGTATCTAAAGTTACACACATTTTATAAAAGGTGATATAGATTTCTAAATGATGCAATGTGAATGAACAGAAAATGGCAGCATTTTGAGAGGTTGTTAGTTTACTGGCTCAGTGATAGCATCCCATTTCTATTAAGTACATCATCTCCTCATTTCCATCCAAGAAGGCCTGATTTTCCACTCTGAGTGACACAGGACTTCACCTCATCAACCTCTCATCACTACGATTAGCACATGCGCCACAGAGCAGATTTCACAAAGCCACCAAATCACACCTGTGTACATTTCTTTGGATTCACTCAATCCTCAGAGAGAAAAAGAAGACACAAGCTGTCATTTCTAAACTAGTCTCAGTACTTATTTGGGCCTGATTATTGGGTTATGTTTAATATGTGAAGTACAAATAAAAATTCATCTAATATTAAAAATCTAAAAGGATAATCTGCCATTTTGATTGCACCTATGAGATAGCTACAGATATCTATTCAAAACTATGCTCGGATATTTCAGTACTTGTACACAAAACTGTTAGTGGTGTTCATACTAAATAAAGAATGTTACACAATGTTATTGATGCAACCGTATACATCAGTATGAAGATCATGTAATACAGTGTTATAACTGGCATTGCTGAACCGGTAATTTACATTTTTTTATGCTTTCGAAACTTAAACATTTTAATATAGGTAGACTATAGATTTAACGGGTGGCACAGTGGCTAGCACGTCCACCTCACAGCAAGAAGATCCTGGGTTTGAGTCCCAGGCTCACGAGATTCTATGTGGAGTTTGCATGTTCTCCCCATGCATGTGTGGGTTTCCTCCTCCTCCCACCCCCACCCCCCCAACACACACACACACACACACACACACACACACACACACACACACACACACAAACAAAGACATGCACCTCAGGCCAACTGGCTGTTCCAAATTTCACAGTGTCGGCTGAGATAGGCACCAGCCTCACCATGACCCTAAAAGGACTAAGTGGCTTGGCAAATGAGTGAGGGTGTATTTATCACAGAAAGTTTGTGCACAATGACTATGTTAATAAATACTGTATATGACATTCCAATTACCTTGAATCACTTCAGTGTAACACTTAAATTAGTTAATGTTCAGAGCGTGTCAGTGGATATCAGACAAGATAAATTTGCTCACAGTAACAGTGGGTGAAAGCCCTCTCTAATATTCAGAATGTGTGGGTTTCTGGATTTCTTGATTTTAATTTTTGTGTATCTAAAATATAATAAGAAGTGATACAGAGAGCTATTCCTGGGCATCAGTGGGTTTGCATAAAGACGAGGCTCACAAACTACTTTAACCCTTGGCGACACTAATTCAGATTCTGTTGGTTAGATATTTGGTACAATGTCGCCATCACTTGGTCAGGAAGAAGAAAAAGCGTGAAGCCAGACGAAGTCTGGAAAGTTGTAATTCATAGACCTGACTATAATCCAATTATTTCCACATGCCAACTTAACGTCATCACCTTTGACCTTAAAGTACCATAGGTGAAGAATTGGAGCACTTTGATGTGCATTAAACCCCAAACAATATACCAAAGACTATTAATGATACCTCATAATTTGTGTTCTGTAGCAAATGTACACTGTGGGCATCCATTGTATGTTTTCAAAAGCATATTTATAATCTATGGTTAAGCACAAACACTATCTTCATGACTCATAAAAAGTGTATAATAATAATAATAATAATAATAATAATAATAATAATAATAATAATAACAACAATTATAGCACAGCATCATACATTACAAAATGCATGATTTTTCATGGCTCATACAATCATGCATCCTTTCACAGATACATCTATACGTCAATCTGTCAGTACATGTACCCTGCCTCTTTGTCTCTCTAAATTTTAAGGTTAAATCTTTATTTCTTCCCAATTCAATGATTGGGAATTTTTTCACTAGAAAATCTCTAGGAAAAAATACAAACAATGATATTAATGTTATGGGGAGTTATATAATAAATATATTAATATTATGGGGAGTTAATAGCTAAATTTGGGGCTTGGAGCTAAATTTGACAGGATTTCCAAGTCTAGTTGTTGTTTTTTTAAAAAAGATATTTTGTCCCCATTCAGGATAATTGTAGTGGTATACATATGGATGGATGTACATACATAAAGAGGTGTGGTCGTATAAGCCATGAAAAATCAGGTGCATTACCGTAAATTATAGAGTTGTGCTCCACACGTCAAGAGCTCTGCTATTATGGCCAGGAAGTGAATTTAGAGATGATGAAACTCAGTTCCTTTGAAGATTTGCAGTCTATTTACCCATCTTGCTTCATTAAATTATGCCTCCATTATAGTGCTCTTCTGTCTGATCAAAGCCACTACTAAGAGCCATGATATTCTGGTCCCTGAACCCAATGACTTTTAACATGACCAATAACAGATGAGTCTTTTTTTCCTTCTCGAAACTCTCTTTTCTCTGACAATTCATGACCTCCACAGGGCCTGGCTTGCTGACCCACTGTCCCTTTATCAAAATGAAGTCATCATCAAGCACACCCGTCTTTGGCCTGTTCTTCTGTCTGATATGATACTTTCTTTTTTTCCTCTAGGAGAGTTGCTGGGTCAACCAGTCACCGTCTGCTACTGAACAGGAGGCTGAGTGTGGCAAGTGGCAATGGCAGAAAGACTTCAAACACGAGTGAATGACTGGATGTGAGAGAGGAGAAAAGCTAGAGAAGCTCCTGAAAGCCCAGATGAGGGGAAGGCCAGGACAGGGCCTTGATTTCCCATGGAAACACAACAAAGACTGCTTTTTAAAATAAAATAAGCGATGGCCTTTTTCATGACACCTCTTAGAAGTGCATGTGTGCTCACATCGCATGGCAGCGAGGATAAGCCATCACCACTAAAGCATTTGGCACTTGTGAGCACCCCGCTGAATCTTTCAGCTTTGGGACATTTGCTAGGGCTTTACTATCAACAGTAGCTTCAGGGGGAGCTGTCTTTCAAATGCGCACTGGATGAAGAAAATCCGATTCAATATCAGACCAATTACTATCACGCTTTAAAATCAGCTGGTAAGAATTATTTGGTATTACACTCATTAGCATACATAAACTTCCTGCTTATGTAGGAAATGACCTGGGATGTAAATAATTTGTCAAAAGATACTCAACTACACCACCGAACCAAAAGCAGGTATCCTACAATGTAAACATCTGAGCATGTTAAAGGAAAACAATAATCCAAGAGTTTAGTTTGAAGGGGGTTAAAAGGATCAGATGAATGCTGAATGTAATGTGAAAGCTTCACGCAGCAAGTGTTAATTGCATGATAATTAATGGCAGCACCAGTCAAGCAGGAGAAGTTAAAGATTAATCATCAGCCAATTAAATGCCCATGGTGAAGAGTGTGAGGCCTCTCTAAGAGGACAAAAAAAAAAAAGAGGTCTCACTCTGATCTAAGCCATCAGGCCCAGAGGCATAGCATCAGATCATTGGAAAAGAGTTCATTTTCTTAAATGTTCTAATTTCTTTCAAGCCTTTTCAAAATCTTTGTTGATGCTCCTACCATCTGGCATTGATATTGAGCACACATTTAATTAGACAGACGTGCAGAGGTTTTGAATGTAGGATTTTGAAGGAGGACAGGAAAAGAAAGGAATGGGAAATGGATAGTGCTGAGACGTAATACGAGCTAAGATTTCAGACAGATTAATTACTCACATTCCCACAGATGGCACAATAGTGTGATGTTCAAAAGCATTCAAATCCATTAACAGCAAATGCACAGAACTTAAAGAAAATATTCATATTGTCTGAAGAAATAAGTGTACTGCATATCTGGACACAATGGACATGAGTGGAGCAAGCCAAAACCCAGTTTCTGAGGGCAAGGCCTTCATTAAGGTTTGATGTGTGTAGGGTGGGTTTTGAGTGGCAGGTACGATTTATGAATAACTAAACAAGGACATGGAGGAGAAGTGCCTGCTTACGCTCCTCAAGCCCAACACAACTTTATAAACACACTCAGAATTAGCCTCGGTAGACATCACTGACCTTCAAAGAATTGTGTTTTGAAGAAGGGAATCCATTTTTGGCTGTTTTTGTGTACATGGGTGCATAAAGATATAAACAAAGCTTTAAGTAGTGTCTGAGCGAGTGTGGTGGGGTAGGTTTTACTCACAAAGTCCTTCTCGAGCTTCTCCACCTCCTGTTTGTAGCTCTTCAGGCGGCTGTTGTACATGGCTCTGCTCTGGATGGGGATCTCACGCACCTCCAGGTCCATCTGCTCCAACTATGAACATCAGATTTCATTTGCTTAACCACTCAATTATCCTACATTTCTACATTTAGAGTCTTACATTTAGATAAAAAGAAGCAGATAAACATAAAAAAAATTAAACCACCAGAAAAAAGGATACTTTAAAGAAATAAAGGCCCAGGGAACCTATGCTATATGACAAATTGAATATTTTCTCTGACAAAACAGGAATTTAAAAATCTTTACTTCTTTAGTCCTTTTGGGTTCTTGGTTGTACTGATAAACCTAGTACACATGGGTGACATCCTAAAAAAATAACTTTACTGTTAAGTAATAAGACAATAACAGATTTCTTGGAACACATTTACAGTATTCCTTCCAACAAGGTGTAACATTTAATCAGTTTATTCATTCTAACTGCTAGGGAAAGTCATCAAATGGATAGAGAACAGAGTCTCACTGAGGATCGAGAGTACGTGCTGCGGTTCTTCACTGACAGCTACTGCATGTGTCCATGTCACATCAATGAGCATGTGTACACCCCCCCTCAACACGCACACAAAAACACACATGCAAACAGCATCCAATCAACAATTACATGTCAGAACAAGCACAAAAGCAGTTTACATGCATCATGTCCTTATTTTTAGCACAGCACATGACACCTTTCTCCAGTAATGGCATGAAATGTGTCATGTGGTGTCAATTACATCTATATTATCAGGATGTGATCATACTGTTAGCACAGAGAAGCCTTCAGCCACATGAAGAGAGTCTAATGTCACCACTCACTTTACAGATGTTGTTTATGCAGGGGATTTTTTTTTCCTCCTCCCGCCCAAATTCATTATTTAGAAAATGCGGAAAGTGGAAATTACTGATCAAAGACCTACCAACTCTCTGACTTCCTCAAGCTGTTTGTCGACATTTAGAACCAGCTGCGTCTTGTCCTCTGAAAAGGAAAAAGCAGAAAACATATTGATCAGTTGATGGAAGAGCTGTGCTTTATGACAAGAGCCCTACTCTTGCACATCAACAGGAAAGAAAAAAAACAAGCCTGCATTTGAAGATGTATTTACTCATCCGTGTCATAGAAAGATGCGTATTTGATGTCTGCTATTTCACCATGTGTAAACATCTTTGTTGGTCTGTGGAAAAGCCTGGTGCTAACTCACAGAGGAAGATGTCAATTTCACCAAACATGACTCGAGAGCCATCCAGCAAAATCAGGATGTGGCTTCTTTGAGAGTCGGGACAAAAATAAAAACTAAAAAAAACACAAAAGTAAATATGACAGACTAATGCAAATGAAATCTATGTTCACGTAATAACCAATACGGTTTTAATAAGAGACATGAGAGCATGCAAGACTAACCAACATTGAAAAACATAAAAATAAAAATACCGTCAGTTAACCATCAAATTTGTATGGTAAAAAATTTTATAATTAATGGGAAGAATAAAACAGAACTTGCAGCACCACCTTAAAACAAAACACAGAAGAAAAAAATCTATTAACCAGTTGAAAGCAGATGTCTATCAATACAATAAAAAGCAGAAGTACACCCATCTTTTGTTGGACATCTATCCATTTTTAAAACCTAGATATAACCTCAGAGCCCACACAGTAAACAGCCTGGGGCAATTCTTTGTACGGTGAGCAGACAAAGGCTGTTCTATACAGAGGCAGTGTAGGGCAGGCTGAAATATGCATGACCCCACTGGATATGTACTGGACACTAGTAACAGCTCAGGAGAGTCACAAACTGACCATCAGACAACAAATAGTTAAACTTTTTTTACCAAGGTGGGTCTTTACGTCTCCACTCAATTTTTCATTGCGTTTGATTGGCAGACATTGTTGTTGTTTGGTTACTTTTTAAATAAAAAACTCTCATTTAAGTTTAATGGAAGGAGAGCACACATTCTCCTTGAGTTCTTATTTAAAGCTTGGGTTTTGTGCTGTACAATAACAAAACATAAACAGAAGAATGTCTATTTGAATGAATGAAGCGAGCCAGCCAAGGACATTTTAATCTGTCCAGTGTGCTTTATCAGGGGCTGCACATGTGACATTGTGCATTACAAGAACAACAAAAGAAGAGTTTTGTTGATGCTGGCTTTAGGAGATCATATACAGGGTCGCCAACAAACATATGACAGGGAGGAGAGAGAGAGAGAGAGATAGGAAAAAAAAGCTTTATCCACATACAAAAAAGATAATTTAATTCAAGAACGAAACTTTTCGGCAAAAAGGACTAGTCTGGCCATGGTTGATGAGTAAACACCGTCTTTGTTCATGTTCACGCTGTTTATTTAAACACGTTTAGCAGCTGGTGGTGGGCTGCATTGATGACGACTATCCTGTTGTTGCCAAGGTTCAACACAATGTAACAATAGAACACCACAATACAATGCACATTCTCTATCTCTTCAGTAAGCAAAAAAAAGAATAAAAAAAGACACAAGCAAATAAGAATAGTGATGCTTCTAGGAAATTATTTAAATGAGAACTCCTTGTGTTTTTATTTGTAGGTTTTTTTAATATGTATATAGCCTTACACATTAACTGTACTGTCTTCTATCAGTACTATGCAAGTGTACTGGAAATTACAGATATTATGACATATTACTGAGCTTGTTACACCTGAGTATCCATTATCAATTTTAGTGATAAAAATTATTTTATATATTTTACAAGCAGCAATTTCACATTTAATCAGAATAATTTGATCAATAAGTAATTTACATTTAAAGCTATCAAACACAAGCTTTTACTGGCACAACACTAATGACAGTTGTGGAATTTTACTGAGCAATACGACCGAAAAATTACATAGTTCTACTTTATTGTTATTTTCATAATTACTATGATTAACCATTATATTCCAAAGATGAGGTACATGTCACTAAGAAATATGTCACATGGTGGATGTCAACTGAAACAATTTTTTTAATGGTGTTTTTATTTTTTTAACCATTACTGTGGAAGGTCAGGTGAACTCTATGTGCTCCCAGCAGAGTTAAGTGCAGTGAAGTTAGTTTATACATGGAAACACAAAAAAAATAGAGAAATGGTTTATTTTCCTATTTTAAAGTGTAATAACAGTCTTTTATAGCAGGTAGGGTCGTCATGACAAACCATGAATGTCGGTCATTTTGAGCCAAATGTCTCCAAAAATATCCAAAATAACAAGTCATCAAATTGTGCCATTTGCACATGGTATATTCTAACGATTCCACGATTGAGCTTGTTGGACACCTGTCATAAATGTGTACTGCTCCCAACACAGGCAAAGTGTTCATGGGGTTCAGTTCTGCATTTACATGCTGTGTTCCTCTATTTGCTTTGCTTTTATGGTGTTTGAGCTTTGTCCACGTCCACCGTCCAACCCCCCAATACCCCCCACCCACACAGACACACACAACAGCAGCACCCCCCTAACGTCCCAATGATCTTGTGCCTGCTCCTTCATCTTTCACAACTGCTGATAGTAAGACGCTGTAATACAGTGAGACTGTAATACAGTAAGTGATGTTCTGTAATAGGCTTCATATTTATTAAGATAGTCCTACATTATACAGACTTTTCACCTGTGGTGGAAATTAACACTAGTCCGCTGGCCAGTGGCGAGTCAAAAATCTGTAGAGAGAGTGAAATTAGCTAGCAAGTCATCCTGCTGGCGACCTGACAAATCCAGTAGGCAAAGAAGATATAGTGTTCCTGACCAGTAAATATGAAGGAGGACTTTGGCCAGTAGCTTAGTTTTGCTAAATTTCACCTGTTTCACTGATACATTCATTTGGATAAAAACGCTACAGCTCCCTGTTCATTTCTGGAGAAAACATTTATATTAGTGGTTCAGTGGTTAAGGCTCTGGATTATTGATCCAAAGGTTGGCGGCTCAAGCCCCAATACCATTAAGCTGCCACTGTTTGGTCCTTGAGCAAGGCCCTGAACCCTCAGTTGTATTAAAAAAAATTACAAATGTTAATTACTCTGGATAAGGGTATCTGCCAAATGCCATAAATGTAAATGTAATGTAAATGTAAATCTTGTCAGCTGCGATATTTATTACGGTATTATGTAAGCGTGGGAAAACACCAATTAGTCATGTTCCTTATGACACAAGATCCACTGTTTTCATCATTCCCACAACTTTATAGAACTGTTATGACAATAAAAGCTTAACCTTTTTTGTTTTTCCTCAATCAATGAACCTGTTAAATATGTCCATATCTGAAATGTAGAACATACAAATACAAAAGGAATTTAGGGAAGCAAAAGTGTGTCCTAAATTTGAAGTTGATTTTTTCTAATTATCACATAAACATAACAGTGTGTGCCTGTTTCCCTCCTGCTGTTCCAAATAACTCAAAGTTTTCTATGGGAATGAGGTCTGGTGATTTTGAGGCTGAAGGGTTTCAGTGTTCTATCATGCATGTCAAACAAGTAACATGCAGATTTGGCTCTATGCACTACTGGTGTATTAGAGTGTCACTGTTGTGTTCTATTTGGGCATAAAGTACAAAAAACATTGTCAGACTTACATAATTGAATTTTGCAATTAACAATTATGTGCTGAAAGAGAGGTGGATGCTGCTGAATAGTCGATTCACCAACATTCAACAAACCTGAGGCAAAAGATTATTTTTAGTATATACTACAAAAGAATATAAAAAAGCAAGCGTATTTTAACCATTACAGAGGCAGGTCAGGTGAGCTCTACACACTCCAAGCAAAGCTAAGTGCTGTGTAGCTAATGGAAGCTTCTTGAGCCCATTCATATTTTTAGCAAAGCTCCGGAGCACCATAATTATGTAAATGTCGTGAAGCCATGAGGTCGATTTTGCTGTCGCATCCGCCCCCACATAGACAACCCAATAAAGGAAGAAAATGGTAGGAAAAATATATTGCGTTCATGCACCACCGCCATTAGCGATGAGTGCACTTGCACTTTGAAGCTTATTCTCTTACTTACCTATGCATGTTTCAGTAAACTTACACACACAAACATTCTTGCAGCTCTGCTTTTAGGCAGTGCCTAAATATTTATTAGTATATACTACATGAAAGTCCAAGTAAACTATGCCTGGAACAGTGTATTTTTAGGCCCATTTAGAGTTTTAGTATATGCCACACAGAAACAAAAGAAAAACAAACTTAAACAAGATTTCATTAATTCATTTTTCTTAATACAAGTTGTGCTCTGTATTCTTATTTTCTGACACCAGTATAAAGCAGATATTGCAGTTTCTACAAGCCACCCTACAACCTTGTCTCTAAGCAGCTATGAATGTTTTAAAGCAGCTCACTACTACAGGTATATTTGCTTATATGTACAATGACACTCACTAAAAACTTTGAGAACATAATTTTTATTCTGATATCAAAAACTGGATTTTTGTAATATGGATACTTTGTTTAGCTTGTTGACTTGAAAAAACAACAAACAAAAGTGTCAGGAATAAATTATGCACATCAAAAACAACAAAACAAAATGGCACCTGCCAAAATGAAAGTCACAACTGTCAGTATCAGGTATGGCCTCCATTTGCATTGATACAGGTGGTGATTTGTGTTGATGCAGGCGGTGATTTGCGGCGATACAGCACAGCAAAAGTCATAAGAGCTGCAACCGGCAGCCCATACGCCTCGCTACCTCACAGTAGCTCCGGCCTCCACCATACCCATTGTCCTTAGACGTTGTTCATGTGACAGATGTGGCACAATGACGTGCACTAGATTAACATAGTGGACATTTTTGTGACTTTATTTAGGCTTTCCAAACCACTCTTCAAATTGTGAAAATACACATTGTGTTTTGCTCAAACTGCATTTGGTCCACTTTTGCAAAGTGACTTGCACATGTGAAATGAAGCGTGACAAAATTACAAAAAAAACTCATCATTTTCTCAGGTGCTTAGTACTATCATTAATAAAGCCACAGGGTATACTCCCAACCCCGCCTACAAGTACAGATATACAGAAATTTCTCTCTCAAAGTTTTTAATGACTGTCAGTACTCATTAGAATATGTTCACAAATTGTAATTTTCAATTTAATCACTTATAAATACCTGCTTTGTGAATTAATATTTTGCTTGCTTCACAACTCACTACATGTCGCCACAAAGCATTATTCTTTTGTGTAAGTCACATGACTACTTTACATCATCTTGAAAAGGAAGCTTGACACATGTTAAACATGGGTAGTTACTGAAAGCTAATTTCTCTTTTTATCTGGGCATTCATCTCATTGGCAGAGCAATCATTAAATTCATGCAACAGTACTTGAGGATTCAAAGTAAGCATCATCTCTGATCTGTGGAGGGCACCATTATGCTTCTTTATGTAACATTATTGTGTTCGTGCAGCATTCCCACTCAGAAAGTTTAAAAAGTTTGCAGAAAATGCCTTGTTTGTGGAAAATTCCCATGGGATGCATTGTTGCAAGTTACAGCAACACCTCAAAAGATGGTGCTAGCAGGCATCGATTTCTGAAAAATAATTATTTGATGAAATTCTGAACTACAAAAATCAAACTTACAACAGGCAATTGGTGCGGCTTGTGTGACATGATACATTGTGCCCATTCCTGGAAAGAGGATTTCGATGACAGCCTGTATTCTGTGACCTGTATGTGCCATTCTGATGATAAAGATCCCCAGAAATACTGTCACCATAATTATTAGCAGTAAAAAAAATAAATAAATAAAATAAAAAAAAGATGTGTTTTTGGACTTGGAACTGGTTATTTTTCATAAGGCGCTTTGCTAATTTTGTACAGTAACAGTAAAAAAAAAATCACATATATACACTATGCTGTACTATTATAAAAAATTATAAATAATATTCTATCATAAACACTTGATTTTGTATTATACTGCTAGTCCACAGGTTGGAATGAACCTCTACTAGAAAGCCTACTGTGATATTTATAGTACACTGAATCTGTCAGCCTCACTAGCATTGTCTGATGAGTCATCCATAATTAATTTCAGGTACGAGTACACAATGCATATTGTGAATAGACAAAACACCTCAGCTGATGTTCACTCAGTTCAAGTGACTGATCAAGATGACGTAGCATGTGTTACCTATTTTATTTTATTATTTTTTTTGTGGGCATTTCTGAGCAAGCTTTTATTATATGCCTAACATTTTACACACTGTACATGGTTGTGATATTCAGCAACACAGACAACAATAAATTTCAGGGGAAAAAGAGGAAATCACATTGTGATCGAACCTACTGATAAATATACGCACATACACACATACACACACATCACAGTAGTGTGGCTGGATTTTGACTTGTTAATCCTGTTTCTCACTTTATAAACTGTTTAGTTAATAAAACGTACTTAAAAGTAGGCCTGTAAATGAATATCATTAATGTGATAATATATCAGTCAGTATATTTCAGTCTGAAATGTATTAGATGACACAAAAAGGCGTGTGAAATACCTAATGCTATTGTATCACTGTTGTAGAACATCATAGGGCATCACACAAGAGGCCAAGGAAACAGACCTGATGTCAATGCGGGGGAAAAAATTTACACATTTAAAACGCCACTTCAAGGGTTCCATCGCACAACAGTTGGGTTTCATACAACACACCCACAACTGTCCTAGGAGTTTGCCTGTTTTTCTGCCATGGACCTGTTGTATGCAACTTATGTGACAGGGGCTGGAGATATACACTGAATCTTGCTGGAGGAAAAGCTGACAACCAGCAAGACAATGACCCTAAAACATGCAACATAAGCACGGCTTGATGTAGGGTTTGTTTGTTTGTTTACAGAGATATCATACAATTAAATATAAGGAGCTATTTTTTTTAATACTCTCTTCATATACTATCGCTCCCCTATACGGGTGGTCTGCTGTCAGATGTGTCATAGTTTACAATTAAACTATACAAGTCTCAGCTTCTAAACTGATTTGCCATTTAGCTTCTGAACTTTACTACACTGACAGTACACCCGAGTAGCAAAAATCTCCACGCAATACAAGTGTACATGTGTATTATGTGTAGTAGGGCATAAAAACACTGGTGACTTCATAGCGCACAGCTGTTATCTAACATTAAGGAGTCTGTTTTATGGTTTCCTTATAACCTGTTAGCAAGAACCAACACTTTGCTCACATTAGAGCAACTCTCTGGCAACTAAAAGTGTATACTAGAGATGTGACATTCATGAACGAATTAATTCTTTTGAACGGCTCTGTTAAATGACCGATGAGAACCGAGTCACAGTAGCAAGCAGTTCGTTTAAGATCCTTTCATTTTTATATAAAAATTCCCCACACTATCTTCATGTGACATGGAAGTCTGATGTCAGACTTGCTCAATTCACCTGAATGCGTCGCAGAGCAGCTCCGGGGAGGAGCTAAAGGTAATGCGGGACCCGCGCAGTAAACACTACGGTACAAGAGGAGAATTATTAATGAGTGCTGCCGGATTCGGGGCGGGGGACGGACACTCCATTAAGATGCAGAAATGGAGCAGCATTTAGACTTTTCTGTTGATAGCCAAGGTATGGCAATATTTGCCAGAAAAGCCCAACTTTCAAGTCTGGGTCAACAAACAATTTACACCGGCACTTAAAAAATCAACACCCGACAGTAATTGTGTCAGATGTTAGAAACCAAGAGACTAACTCCGGCACCAATGACAGTGGAATCTCCATTAATGCACCTCCTTCTACCTCTGCCGTCTAAACATCAGGTAGTGACAGATCCCAGACCAGTCCGACTCCATTCTCAGCAAATTTCACCAACAACAAGAAAGAGAGGAAGGAGAATCCACAAAGTATGCTAGTGCTTTATTATTTAAGGGATGTCTAGTTTTGTTCACACTTAGTAATTATTTAGACCCCTTTGCACTTAACTGTTGTTTACATTGTTCTGATGTTGATTAGAGTGAAGGAGTTGAGCTCCTATTTGTAAAGTAGTTCAGGTCCACACACCAGGTGCAGTAGTAGTTTTGCACTAAAGTTTATATGATGTCTTTCTGGTTTGATGATTGAAGTATTCGACGGAAGCAAATATTGTGAGTTAAAACCTTGACTAAAATTTGCACTGATGTTGCTCAGGTTTATTCCATTGCTTGTATTTTTTTATCTTTAATAGTAAGTTTTTAATTTTTGAAAATATTCTTGTGAAAATTTAGGATTAAAATAAGTTTGTGTGGAAGCTAATTGTAGCCAGCTCAGTTTTGTTTGTGCCACAAAGTCTTTTTAAGCATGGGGATGTGAAGCTCTGATAACCATGGAAACACAAACTAACTGAAATATAATAACCAATATTTCAGAATAATTCCCACCAACAGAGTATATATTGGTGGGGTGTGCCAGTTTTCATCCAAATTTTGCCATTTAATCACTACCACTGATTATTCTCTTTATAAATATGACTTACTCTGCATTCTTTAAAAGAAAAACACCGAACGAGCATTTTGAATGGCTCTTTGGACGCCATCCTCAAATCCGGCTCCCTCCAAAGAGACATAAATCCCATCTCTAGTGTATACCGGCTCTGGCTGTTTCCAGCTCGCTAGCATTACAAGAGGCTAATAACTAGCTGCCCCGGTTCAACTGACAGTCTTTTGGGGGACAGTACTTACCTCCACTAAGTTTAGGTATTCTTCCAATTTTGTTGGTAATTTCTGCAGTGAGAGTACCAAACTCCTGTTCGTAGGCTTCAAAATCCGAAGACATTGTTGTGAATTGTGGATTTAAATGTTCTAAGACGGATGTCGCGACACTATTACGCTGGTTGTATCAAATGTTGTTATTGACGCTGGCGTCACTTCCTGGTCGTGTCACCGAAATTGTATTCCGGCCAAAACATACTGCTGCGTCATTTGTCCTAACAGGGAAAAGCAAAAGAACGTTGTATTTAAATCTTATTGTGCTGACTTTGCATGAAGTGTTTCAATAGCGAACAAAAAGTAAGTTTTAGCTGTAATGATAAATGATTTGTCTCGTGTGACACATTTCCAGCGTTGTATACACGGAAGATATGAATGCAGCACCGTTCAGCCTGCAGCGAGAGATTGAGGAAGTGAAGATACAGGTAGAAGTAAACGCTTGGTGGGAGTGCATAGCTAGCTAGCTAGCTAGCTGTTCCTGCAAAGGAAAATATTTATTTTAGAGGTAATTGTTAAGTTATATTACATTACATATTAAATATTTTGATTGTTATTTATAGGCAGATATGTATCATTTTTGGAATGAGCACCATATGTTACAGGAGCAGTTCTCGCTAGCTAGCTAGCTAGCTAGCTATCTGTCTACACATGCTATATTCATTGAGTTACCTGGAAAGAAACTAATGACTACAGGTTAGATTACCGGATATGATTCGTTTTGTATGTACCAAATATTATATACATTAAAGTTGCATGTTATGATCGGCATGATTTGCATATTTTGTATCTTGTTTCACTGCAGTTTTTGGAAACGCTCAGAGAACATGTAGAGACCAGTGTTGAAATGAAAGAATCATAAACAAGCCGCGGTTTGTGCAGTAGTCAGACTGGGTGAACATCATGAGCACGTGTTACACCTGCCGCGATTTAGTAAACTGTTGCATCCTGAACTTTAATTTCCATACCGGCGGCGCGGCGACGTCGTGGTTAGCACGTCACCCAAGAAGGTCCTGAACTGGGTTCGAGTCCCGGGCTCGGCGAGGGCTATTCTGTGTGGAGTTTGCATGTTACATTAGGCTAATTGGCTGTTCCAAATTGCTTCTGTGTGTGGATTTTAGTGTGAATGGTTGTGTGTGTTGGCCCTGTGACGGTCTGGTGAGATGTCCAGGGTGTACCCAGTCAGTGTTGACTGAGATAGGCTCCAGCCTCTCCACGACCCTTCGTAGGATTAAGTAGTTTGGTGAGTGACTGAGTTGTCATCCCATACTAGATTTATCTTTATTCCATTCATTCATTTTCTGAACTGCTTAATCCTAATTTGGGTAGCAGGGAGGCTGGTGCCCATCTCACCCGACTCTGGGCGAGGGCAGAGTACACCCTGGACAGCTCGCCAGGCCATCGCAGGACAGAAACAAGCTGACGGGTATGCAGCCTACATGGACTTATCTTTTCTCTATTATTTCTTTTTACTCTGCCTAGATGGGTGACATCCTTCCAGCTTGAGGAGTAAAGCAACAGGCTGGCCAGAGAGAAAGGATGCCACATAAGAGGAGTTCGAGTGACTCTACTGCACAAATGGCTCCTGTAACCTATGACACAACTGATAGCTGGATGTTGCGTAGAAGACAGAAAACATATATTTTATTCTCCTCATGGTCAAATCATTTAATGAATGAAAGACAGCATAAGTAACAATTTGCCATTTCAATCAACTTTTAAAGATAAAGAAATACTCACTGTACAAAATGAACATTATATCTGCCATTATTGTATTTGAAAACCTCCATGAAGTTAGGAGGCTCTGCCACTGGGGTCCGATCATTGCACTCACTGTCATTGCTGTGTGTTCCTCTATGGCCATTCTGGACTCTATTATCTGGTACTGGCCCTTGGACACAACTAGTGGCAGCATTAACTTTATTATGCTTATCAACTGGACTGTCCTCATTCTTTACAACTATTTCAATGCCATGTTTGTGGGTCCTGGATATATTCCTTTACGATGGAAACCGGTAAATATGAAACTCTGGAGTTGTTTCAATGCTAATTCTGGTTTCGATCAATAATTTGATTAATTCTGTGTAATACAACTGCATATTGGTAATATGGTGTCTTCTCTCTTACAGGAAAATCAGCGAGACACTATGTACTTACAGTTTTGTAGAGTGTGTGAAGGTTATAAAGCCCCACGATCTCACCACTGCAGAAAGTGCAACAGGTAGTTTTTGCATGGGGTTTAATGCTAACTAATTATTACTCGCAGCATCACAGATGGGTATAGCATTTGGTACTTAAGAACTGAGTTACTGCATAGTATAATTAATTACATTTTTAATCCTTAGCTGCCCTTTCTCCTTCTTCAGGTGTGTGATGAAGATGGATCACCATTGTCCCTGGATCAACAACTGCTGTGGCCATCTTAATCATGCCTACTTCACCACATTCCTCATTCTTGCTCCACTGGGTTGCATCCACGCTGCTTTAATTTTCATCATGACAATGTACTCTCAGTTAAATAATCGGGTCAGTAGATTAATCCATTAATCTATCTTTTCATTAGGCTCTGACAAATAAACTACTATAAATAATAATCACAACCCTTAAAGACTCGGTCTAGTTCAGATATTGAATTGCAAAGAGTTATAATATAAATTTATTTATGCACAGTGTGCCTATATGCCAAAAAATGGTTTGTGTGTATCTGTTGTATTTCTACTGCAGGTCTCTTTTGGTTGGAGCTCAGTGAAGATAGACATGAGTGCTCCTCGACGCGTCCAGCATCCCATAATCCCATTCAGCATATCAGTGTTTGCAGCCAATCTTTTTGCTTTAGGATTGGCATTGGGGACCACCATTGCTGTTGGCATGCTATTTTTTATTCAGGTACAGCATATTAACTAGGCTACTCTTTTTAACTTTCTATTAGTCCCTTAGTTTTTCCCATGCAGAATTTTCACCAAAAAAAGAAATTTAACTATATTCTGACTAGATGTCAGTTTTGGCCAAAACATGTCCTTTAGTTAGTAACCTTATACACAGTGACTAAAGAAATGCCATAGCATACAACTACTTGATGATAATTTTTATTTTTCAGCTGAAAGTGATTCTGCGAAACAAAACTTCAATTGAAGTATGGATTGAGGAGAAGGTGAGCTTTACTCTTTCAATGTCAAATGCAACAATCTTGTCTTAATGCCATATATCTGTATGTTCTATATTAGACTAGATTATTTTAAGCATTTCTTACATACAGCAAAGAAGCTCTTGTATTCTGTGTAATAATGTATGAACAAGTGTTTCTGTCAGTATCTGGTAAAGGTCTTTAGAGTCTGAGTAAGCTACAAAAACACACTTGTAATATGCTCTAAAGAAAAGTGCCTGTGTACCCAAATATATTCACGGTATTAAATGCTCTAAATTTTTCATAACACACTGCCTGGGCAAAGAAAAAACTGTTCCGCACTCTATTTTGTTGAACCACCTTTAGGGTTGATTACAGCAAGTGATCTCCATGGCATTGTTTAAACAAATTTAAGCAACATCACATTTATTTCCATCCAGAGTTCCCTCTTGATTTGATGATGGGAAAACTGAACTACTCCATAAAGTCTTCTCCAGCACATCCAAAGACTTTCAATAGGGTTAATATCAGGACTCTTTGGTGTAATTCATGAGTGTAAATGATTCTTCATGCTCCCTGAACCACTCTTTCACTATTTGAGCACCAATTTTAAATCCGTGCCATCAGGTAAGAAAAAGTCAGTTGATGGGATCACCTGATCATTCAGTACATTCAGGTCATCAACTGACTTCATTTTATTGTCACATAATGTTTCTGAGCCGCCACATGACCAACTGAAGCTACAGTGCCTGGTTGATTACGATTTCTTTTTTCTTTCTTTTTTTGCCAGGCAGTGTATTATTAAAAAGACAACCCTGAAGTGAAAATGCATTACATTAGTTATTTATATTTTTATTTTAATATATATATTTTTTTGCCATACTTTAATCCCACAAGAAAAGTTATTGCCTCTGTATTTATCCCTTCCAAAGTCAGCACACTCACACACGTAAGACTCAGAGCAGTGGGCTGCATACACACGTTGGGGGCGCAAGGAGAGCAGTTGGGGGTTAGGTGCTTGCTTAAGGGCACTCCAGCCATGAGGGTGGAGGAAGGGAAGGAGCAGCTCACTCCCCGCCATCACACATTTCCTGCTGGTTAGGGAATTGAACCAGCGAAGCCAATTCTCTAACCAATAGGCAACGTCTGCCTGTAATATTAATTAAATATTATCTCCTTATACAGTTATGTGCTTTAAAAGTGTTCCGATAACATTAAAGTTAAATAAATACCGGACATTTTTCATCTTTCTAAATTAAAGTTTTAGTTTTTTGTTTTAGGTTAAAAAGAGTAATTTTCTGTTTTTAAGAAAGGTCTCATGTCATGAGCCATGTACTTTACAGTTGTTCCGATGGAGTCACTATGAGCTTTGATGGTTATTTAATAATCTGATAGACAAGGCACTTCTTTGTCTGACTTCCACTCATGTTATCGCTGAGCTCACTGCCTGACAAATTTATCGACCTGCTTGTCCCGAACTCACAGGTCTAAGCCAAGAGTCTCTTCTACAGTTACACTCGATGTTGCTTTGTATTGTGAAATTCAATACATGACTGTCTCATGCAGAGCCAAACAAAGAATATCTGTTGTCTTCCGCTTACAAGCCTCAAATGTTCCCTTTAGGCCAAAGACAGAATCAAATACTACCAAACAGGAGAGGAGTTTATCTTCCCGTACGACCTGGGAAGTCGCTGGGAGAATTTTAAACAGGTGTTCACCTGGTCTGGTACCCCAGAGGGAGATGGCATTGAATGGCCCATAAATGACAAATGCCACCAGCACACACTAACTGTATGTTCTCACACTAAGTTTGAATAATATCAATTCCTTATATTCTTGACCTTTCCCACTGAATTTGTATCACCTTTTTCAGATTGAGCAACTGAAGCAGAAAGCTGACAAGCGTGTGAGAAGCGTGAGTAGTTGTCATGATGTTTATTGGACACAAGATGGCAGCATTGACATTAGCAATATCTTAAACCAGGTTCTGCATTCTTTAGGTGCTGTATAGAGTTGTGGAGGACTACAATGGAGCTTGGTGTCCACTAGGAAAAGGAATAATTACCTTCTTCAGGTCGCCATGCACTGAGGAACCCAGGATCAAACTCACTAAGGGGGAAGCCATCTCCGCTACAAGAGGAACCAAGTGAGATACTGACACCTTCACTCAGACATGGATTACTTGAATGATTCGACTTAAGAATGAATAAATGTGAATTAATGTTTTAATATCCAGGTGGTGGATGTATGGGGACAAAGTTTTGGATGAGGAGCAGACTAAAGGTACCACGATATTGACCAGTGTCACTATGAGAATGTTTATACTATTTGCATTTTATATAAGTATTCGAGTATTCATATTTAACACGTTTTTTAGTTTCACCTTACTGTGTTAAAGAGCCTTCTCTATCTCTTTCTTTGCTGCTTTAGCTGGATTCCGTGTTCGAGGGTGGTTTCCACGCCGCTGTGTTGAAAAGTGCCACTACGACTCAGCGAATAACACACCAGCATACCAAGAAAAGAAAGACAAATAAGGCAAATAGGGTGTGTTTTATTGTTTGACAGTTTTAGCAAAAAAAAAATTAAAGGGTTCTGTGTATGGTTAATGCAAGGGTTTTAGCTGGAAAATTGGGTAATTGTCCGCTGTAGAGTTATACATATATCCTTAAGGGGTTGCCTTTAAAAATTGAAGATTAAAAATTTTTTTTTTTTTTTTTTAGACTAAAGATTGATTACAGTAACTCAGTACCATGCTGTACATCTTTTCCTGACTGAGCAAGAAATCGATATCTGATTTCCAAAACCAGACACTGTCCAAACCAGCAAATTCTGATTCTTTATATAAACTTGTGTACCTTTGTAACATTTCCAAAGAAAATATAAATGACTTGTTTCACAAAGGGAATTTTTCCTGAAGTGATGAACCGGGGCTTTGTAAGCAGTGCTTCGAAGCTGAGCTAATGTTTACTTGAATATATTATTTTCTCTGTTTCTCTCTCTTTGATGTCCAAGACATTTATGCAATTCCTTTTCCAGCTGTATCAAAGTCTTAGTCATGCAAATACTCTGTGCAGGGGAAATATGTGATTTTATTTTTTATTATTTTTGTATGCCTGATGTGAATCCCACAATAGAGAAGTAAACAGTGCGGCTCTGCATAATGTTATCTTGTTTTTGTTTTCTTTTTAATATATTATATATAAAAGAACAATGGAAATAATTTATTCAGTAATTCTGCTTATCAGTGCTTAGTATTTTCCAATGTACATAACATTTCAGTAAAAGCATTTTCCAGCCTAATCTTAATCTTTTGCAACTGTAGTGAAACAAACAACTTCAACACATTTCCTTGTACTGTGAAAAACAAAAACATGTTTGAATAAAAAACTCTTATAATAAAAGTCTAAGGGCAGTCATTAACTTTATATGAAAGCATTTTTACTAACCGTCAAGTCTTCAATCAAACTAATAATCCTCTTTAAAGAGATCTTTTTTATATATATATATATATATATATATATATATATATATATATATATATATACACACATACTCAC
>JAOUQZ010000051.1:13407724-13418660 GCA_028564935.1 Neosilurus hyrtlii
GCAGTTTTATATATATATATATATATATATATATATATATATATATATATGAATTATTATTATTATTATTATTTTTTTTTTTAATAAATAAATTAATTTTTTTTAACAAATTCATTTAGTCCATGTGTGTTTTTCTCCATAATTTTAGGACATTCTCAGGACAAATGAAATTGAACTGGACTGGATGTTTAAACTATCCTTTGCCTATGACATTGTTAGTGTGAGTAAAAAATGGACATGAAATGCATCTATTTTTTGCAGTACAAAACTATTTTCAAATTACAATGTACAGTGTTTATAGAGTAGATTGTATTATTTATGAATCATACAGACATATCCTTTTTGGCTATATTTCTTTCTCTGTAGGGAATGGAGTACATACATAGGAGTAGTCTGAAATCTCATGGTAATCTGAAGCCAACTACGTGTCTAGTGGACAGCCGACTGCAGCTCAAACTTTCAGGCTTTGGACTATGGGAATTCAAACATGGCACCAAACACAGGCTGATTTCACTTGAGAACCCCAAATATGAAGGTACTTTCAATAACCTGATTTGGTGGTTCATTGGTGCTGTGTGTAGAGTGGCAGGACTGGTGTCTCCTTCATGATGTATTCCCACTTTGTGCCCACTGTTACTGGGAGATGCAAAATATTAACCTGACCAGAAGAAAGCAGTTACTGTAGCTGAATAAATTAAAGAATACATGAAATATCCTGTTCTCTAAAAAAAAGGGCACTTTTTTTGCAAATGTTTGCACTCTTGATGTCACTATGTGATAATAATGTGGGGGAAAAAAGAGGTCAATTAACAGAAATACACAAAATGTTTAATAAGTGTTACAAATTCTGTTTTATTTCCCTGCAGAGTTGTACTGGATTGCTCCAGAGCTTTTAAGAGAAGTGCACCTTCCATACAATGGTACTCAAAAAGCAGATGTATTTAGCTTTGCAATAATCATGCGAGAGTTAATATACAGCACAGAAGTGGGACCCTACCATGATATACAACTTGAACCAAAAGGTAACTGCTATTTAGTCTTTGACCTGAAAGTCAATCATGCTAAAAGAGTAGCACTGGTTATTTTCCAAAAGCTTGAATTGGAGAAATAGACTTCTAGGAGATAATGGCCATATGATAGCCATGTGCACTGGTAATCCTTCTGTTCATGATGTTTGGCATTCAGAAATCATCAAGCAGCTTAGGGTGCCTCTAGCAGGGGAGCCCCTCAGACCTACTCTGTCTGCTCAGATGTGTGATGAAGATGTGATAGCTCTTCTAAATGCATGCTGGAGTGAGAATCCTGACCAAAGACCCCCATTTACATCCATTAGGAGAAGGTTGCGGGAAATCAGCCCTGACAGGTATTTAGTACACCCACATTGTGATGAATACAATAAACTACACTCACTTATTGTGCTTTGATAATGTGATGCAATAAACAGTATCTTATTTTTTAATTGTCAAATTAGTTTGTAGATTATTGCTTTACTGTATTGTAAAATAATGAGTTGTTTAATAAATTGATGAATTAAAAAAAATTTCAACCATTTTTAGCCATACCAATATATTGGACAATATGGTAAGCAAGCTGGAGAAATATGCTAATCACTTAGAGGACGTAGTGGAGGAGAGGACCAATCAGCTCACTATAGAAAAGAGCAGAGCTGATAAACTTCTCTCTAGTATGCTTCCCAGGTACCAGGTTCACTTATGCCTTTGCAGACTGAAACTTTTCTTTTTCTTTAATAGATTGCTAACTATATGCATAATCTATTATTCTACACAGATACATAGCAGATCAGTTAATGGCAGGAAAGTCAGTGGAACCCAAGAGTTATGACTTGGTAACCATTTTCTTTTCTGACATTGTGGGATTCACCACCATGTGTTCAGTCAGCTCTGCTTTGGAAGTGGTGACACTCCTCAATGACCTTTACAGCCTGTTTGATGAGATCATCAGGCTCTATGATGTATATAAGGTACATTAAATCTGTAGCTGCACATTAACAATATAATGAGACATAATGACTTTGGTAGTGAATGTGTACTTAATTACAATCATTAAAGCTGGGGTTGCTAATCTGGAAAGCTAGAAAAATTAAAAAGTTGCATCTCTTTTTAGGGCTCCGCTAAACCCTCTGCTGCCCTCGAAGGTCCTTTCAAAGCCACACACCCCTCCACATGCATGAGCTCTGCCCTTACTGCTAGTTCATATATGGTAGGGTCACACATGAGCAGGGAGACATGGCAGCATTTGATTGGATATTTCCTAGCAGACCACGGGGCAGTGGTTGGTCAGCATTTTTATAAGTGACCACAGATGACAGCTGTTTTTATTATCGGACAATTTTTGGGATCATCTCAACTAATATAACAGTTTGTGTATACAGCTACAAAGTTACCAACCCTAGCTTTAAGCATGACATGGTATGGTGACATGACATATTTTTTTTGTATATTTTCGTTGCTGTATTAAAATTCATGTAATGATAACATTACAATGGTCTTTGTGTTAGGTGGAAACTATAGGAGATGCATATATGGTTGCAAGTGGGCTGCCTATAATTAACGGCACCAGGCATGCAGAAGAAATTTCGATTATGGCCCTCCATTTTCTCAGTGCCATTAAAAGATTCAGAATCAGACACTTGCCCAATGAGAAGCTGACTATACGGATTGGAATTAACTCTGGTATTAGGAACAAGCTGCTTAAATAGCTTTTTTCTCCAAATACATCTTTTTTTTTAAACAATTGTTAATATTGTGCTTACCAACAGGTCCAGTGGTGGCTGGGGTTGTGGGAACTACAATGCCCCGCTACTGTTTGTTTGGAGACACAGTGAATACTGCCTCTAGGATGGAGAGCAACAGTCTACGTAAGCACCAAAAACTGGATAATAAACAGATTGACCCTTTTTTGTCATAGAAACTGGATAGAAAGTAGATATTGAAAGTAGATTGTCATAGAAAGTAGATTTACTTAATATATTGAGCAGTAAATAGTAAAACACCCATTTAGCTTTTTAATATAAAATATAAATTCTCAGGTATACTGCAAACATTTTACCACTTCACTTAAGGCATTTAGCAAAAACCAAAGCTACTAAACTTTAATTTAAAAATAAATCTCAGTTTATACAACTAAGGGATAAGTGCCTTGTTCAAGGTCCAAATAGTGGCAACTTGGTGGTAATGGGGCTTGAACTCCTACCTTTTGATCACTTACACAGGCCCCTAACCACAGAACCACCACAGTTGGATGAACCTTGTGATTTTTTTCTGTGGGGCTACCATAAATCACGAGTTTCTTCCCCAAAGTGTTGAAGCCCTTAAGGTTGCTATTCAGCAGGAGATAGCTGCTGTTCCACCTGACATGATCCTTCGAGCCATGGCAGCCTTCAGTAATCACCACCAAGTGTGTATGGACAATGAGGGCCAGCAATGTGGAAGTTGTCATCTTTAAAACATGATGTATAAAAATTGTATTGAATGAAGTTTCATGTGCGTCAATAATAATTAATTATCCTTAATGATTTTTTTTTCATTTTCCTTCAAAATGTGGCAGGTTTTATTGGGTCACAGAGGTATAAGGGAAGGTTTTCATTCATTTTTAAAGTCAAATACATCAACTATATTGAAAACTAGATTAAATGAATGTATTTAAAAAGATAAAAGATATTAAACATAAAAAACACCCATCAAAATAATGACAATTATGTGTGTTTTAATGATTATAGTAAATGATGCACCAGCCAAAAATAATAATAAATACAAAATTGTATGTTTTCACTGAAAGCTATTGCTTATATCTTAGATGTTCCTGGGTATGGGCATGAATTCACTCATTCATTTTCTAAGCTGCTTAATCCTAATTAAGGTCATGGGGAGGCTGGCACCCATATCAGCAAACTCTGGGCAAAGGTGGGAGGCTGGCTGGCAGATAAAACATGCAAAGTCTACTCAGAAACACCCAGAGTCCAGAAGTTGAAGCCAGGACCTTCTCGCTGTGAGGCAAAAAAGTGCTAACCACTTTATTTTAATTAAACAAATTAATAATTTTATGTGGTCAAAAAGACCCTTAAATTTACACATTGATCACACAAATATGGCAAAGATGAATTTAAGAAATAAGTCATCTGTTTTTTGGAATTTGTATAAGGGTCACTGAATATTTCCTTGCAGCACTGAAGATTCATATCTCCCAGAGTACTGCTGAAATTCTCATGAAGATAGGATCTTATGAGCTTGAGGAGAGAGGAGACATTGAGTTGAAGGTTTGCTGCTGACATTATTCATATTGCTGTTTGTTTGCATTGAGTGTAATTGTATAAATTACTTGTGTCTTCACAAGGGAAAAGGTTTTCAGAAGACTTTCTGGTTAAAAAATAAAGTGGATCTGAAATTTCCTGTGACACCGCAGCACTATGATGTCAACCGAGGTGGAGAACCAGAGGTAAGAAAAAAAAGTTAATTTTTCATGTAATAAGTACAAAACAACATGTGAAATTAAACCATGAATTTGAGTAGCTAAATATATTTTAATGTCAGCAATTTTGAATGTGAGACTGTTCTTATTCAATACTTTTATTGCAGAACGCATATAAACCAAAAGCCAACAGTGATGTGGAGAGTAAAGAAAAAGGAAGAACATACAAATTCCAAGATGTAGATAAAATACCTGGTGCTTACACACTGACTGTTCCTGACATCTAGATACCAGCCTTGGGGACTACCTCTGTTTTTAATCCCTTCTGATTATAACCAGTACTACTGTGTAACAAATGAAAAGTAAACATATAAAGCACTGTTAATTTTACTCCAGATACAAATTAGTTATTTCTTATCAAACAAAAACAGAATGTTTTTTTTTTTTGTTTTAATATCACATTGCTTACTGATTTTATTGTAATGTTTCACATGAAATAATACTAATTAAAAAATTTAATATGCAAGCAAGCATTAAGAAGGAAAGTGTCTTACACTCCCTGAGACACTTGTATGGCTGTTTTGTGTGTGTGTGTGTGTGTGTGTGTGTGTGTGTGTGTGTGTGTGTGTCTGTGTGCGTGTGTGTGCGTGTGAGTGTGTTGGGCGCAATTTATATCAAACCACACTAAGCATCCTTTTTTACAAACTGGCATAATATAAAACAGTATTAAGCAGAAATACACACAGCACACTCAGAAATGTCCCTGTGAAATGAAGAGAAAAGGCACTGGTTTTAAAAGACAGATAAATAAATACAGATCTGTATGTACATAAATTATTAAGTCCAGTAGTCAATAAATTTTAATCTATTAAAGAAAGACTGAAGAACTGTGCTAAATAACAACTGTAAATAAATTACAGAGCTTAACATACCTGCAAGATGTATATAACTGGAAGAATGTTGTGCTGAAAACAAAACACATTTAAGATACATTTAGTTAACACAAAGTACCTTTTGCTTTTTGGAATTCTTAAAAATAATTGCTACCTCTAATTTGAAACTCCATTGTCAAGACACCTCCATGTGGATCAGGTTCAGATTTGGTACTCTTTGACGTGCATGGAGTCTTGACAGGGAAGTAAAAAAGGTCTCAGCATTAGAAAATAACTCACCGAGGATCGCAATATCTGTTCTATATTTTGACCACATATATTTTCATGTGCTGTTTCATTCTCACCGGCAAACAGTACAGTTTTTCACCATCACAGACTTGAACCTCGCAGTGAAGCCAGACGGTAGAGACTTTCTCTAGTCGCTGAAACCGGAACGAGTTGAACTTGAACATTGAACGGCTGTCTTTGGCATTCTCAAATATAGTCACTGTGTTATCTGATGAACAACTGCATTCAAGAAACATGCAAGCTGTATTAAGGAGCAAACTAACATAGTAAGAGAAAAAATGCCATCAGCCTCCCCTTTTATAGCCATTATTATTCTTTCTAATATTTAGACTAAGTACTGTGCAAATGAAATAGACTTTACCTATTGAGAATTAAGCTCCATCTCTTTTTGTCTGTTGAATAAGGAGTAGGTGTTGCCCAGCAATTTGTTATAACCACCTTAAACCTGTAAATAGAGATTAAGAGCTTTGTGAATTATTCACAGAGTGTAATAATAATAATACTAATACTAATACTACTACTACTACTACTAATAATAATAATACATATAACTTATAATTTAAAGTGCCAAATAGTCAAATATAAATGCTGTGATGGTATACCTGTTACTCAGTCCTTTTGCTTCAATGCCAATAAAGACCTCCGAGCCAATTTCTGATGTGTCTATCACATATGGAGCATCTTTGGCATACAGGAACTTTGAATTCTATAGATCATACAGAGATACACACTTACATTTAGTTGTCATTTAATTCAGTTTTAATACCTCGTCTAGTCCTTGAAATAACCTTTGTGTGTGTGTGCGTGTGTGTGTGTGTGTGTGTGTGTGTGTGTGTGTGTGTGTGTGTGTGTGTGTGTATAGTTTTAGTGTAAGTCAATAAAGCACTATTACGGCTCTATGCTATAATAGTAATAATGTGAGTTAATGTGTATAATAATGTGAGACTTTGTATATTACCCAGAGATGATTAACCCCTTATATATATTCTTCATCAGTAACCCGTTAACTGGACACTTTGGAACACCTACATGTAAGCAAGGTTTCAGTACTTACCGTGAAAACGTTCATAGACAATTGTGATTTAAAAGAACCTAAACTCCCATTGTTGACATAAACTGTTGCCACTCTGGAAGAAGCAAATGATTTAGTAAAAAGGCTGCAAGCCCTTTGGTCAGAATGAATTCTTATACCTACTACTACTGTATGGAAAGTCAATGTAATAGGGTCTACCTTTGACTGAAAACTGCATTGTTGACCAAGTAAGCCGCTCTGTATGTACAGCTAAAGGTGTAATTCACTGGCTGGTTCCGCACTGTGAGTGACGAGTCATTGGAGACTATAGAGTTGTAGAAAATGTACTTTGGGTCTTTGCCTCCAACATACTTGTCAAAAAGGAAAGAGATATTTTGTGACATTTAAATTAAAGTTACATGGTTTGTGGTCATTAATGCACAGATTTAAACCATAGATAATTAGGGTTACCCTACACTTTTGGCTGAGATGTATTCATGAAGTTAAAGTAAAGTGTTTTACCTCAGACTGGGTGGCACAGTATGAGAGATTCTTTGGTGTGAGATCAGGAATGGTAAAGCGATAGAAACCAGGAGTATTGACGCCAGTGTAGCACACACCACCCAAAGACAGCTGTCCGATTTCCCACCCATATGGGCATTCGGGCACATTTGCAATGATGGCATTTGGGAAACAGGAAATCATGACATAATCTAAAATAAAAATAAAAATGATAATAATAATAATGCATGTCAAATTGCAATACAGACTCATTTCTAGCAAACTGGCTCATTATGATACAAACTTTTTTTTAGTCTGATAACTACCAGCTTTTTGTGGAGCACAAGCCCATGATACAGGAAGAAGAAAAATAAGTGTGGAGACAAAACCCATTTTGTACACTGCAAGACAAAATATGTTAGATCAGCATTCCACACTTCACATAAGCTGATTCTTAATGCTTCACTCTATATAGATTTAGTATATAAATATAAAAAAATACAATACCAGCGATGGGTCATAGAGGAAATTCCTACTAAGGTTCTACCACATTGTGAAGACCTCAAACAGCCTTAATCTTCTTAGTCTAAATCAGTGCTGTTAGAGCACAGGGTGCAAGTGGAGATCACCTGTCTTACTGCAGGGGCTGTTTTATATTACTGCGGACAGGCATTAACATCCCTTTATTCTGCTGTCTGCCAGTCTGGTGAGATCATTTGGTGATAGGATTGTGAACCACAACACAAAAGCTTTCTGTACTTGCCAGACATTGACTTTTAAATCAACAACCTCTCAAGGGAAGACAATTTTTCTCATCATTTAACATATCTTTTCTTCTGTACAAACTTTCATATGTCCTATACAATTCATGATCATTCTCATTAAACACAATAGTTAAAACTTAAGCTATTGCAGTGGACATATGTTGAAGAAAACAGCTGATGTCTAAACATGAAGGTCTGGCGTCGACTGAGAGATCTTAGGAGTGATGGGTATCAGTGGGGGTGCAGCTGGATACCCACTCACGCTATGTTACATAATGGCTTTCAATCAGATGGAGAAACAGGTGCATTAGTCCACTCTTAGCATTTATTTAAAGTAATCCCACCTTCTACAGTGTTGTGTAATGGAATTTAAGGGGTACAGAGTCATCAAGGTCATTCTTATTCAGCTTTAAAGAAAAAGGATTACGGTAATTACTGAAAGCATTACAGGGTTCTATTACAAATGTCTTCAGTCTTTACCTGAAAGAGATGAGATCCACTAAGTAGCATCAAGCTAAACAATCATGCAATGACAATGCTGTGTTTTTTCCTACAAAGATGTACAGTCAGACACCCCCAGGGGAGATGAGCATTATGAAACCTAATGAAACATTTCTTTAAACTGAATTCAAAATTTTTCCAAATTTGCTCCAGTGTCATGTCTAAAAATAATATACTCACTGAATTTCTATGACATGTATGTGAACGAGAATCAGCTCATTTATATGCACAAATTTTAAATTCTACATGAGGAAAATATGCATATTAGATGCAGATAAGCAGCATGACTAGAGTATGCTATCACATTTCAGACTCAGAAGAAGGCACTTAAAGAGAAGCTGGTTTTTAACTGCTTCACTTTTATATTTAAGGAGAAAGCTTATTCTTAACTAAATAATAATGAAATATAAACACAAAAAAATAACAATAATAACAGAATAAATAGCACATGATATATGATATACTCTTGATTTCTTAATTTAAAAATTTTATATATATATATATAAAATTTTTAAATTAAGAAATTGTAGTATATCATATGTACTTACAGACATTATATAAAAATACAACTACTGTAGGTGTATGACACTAGGTTGTGCTATGCCCCTGCATGTAATTAATGATCTAATATCTTAAGAAAATAAAGAACCAAAACATGCAGCCTAGTGTACCTCTGTAGAATCTGTAAATATTACTTTTCATCTCCCACAGTCTTCTACTGAATATACATGAGAAACCCCAGACCCACAGTGCTTGGGTAAGAGGATAGTTCTGTGCACATAGGGCATGTACAGATATCCTCCATGTGCTTAGACAAGTATTAGCATGAGAATGTAGAGAACTGCTGCAGAAGATAAAGATCAGTTCAACTCTAAGCCCCAGAGCTCTGGGAGAGATAATATTACAGTACATATCAAACTAGATGCCTTCCAGGTGTTCAACCTGCCAGAAAGTTTCAACATATTATGTAATCTCAGTATCTAGGATGGTTAGTTGGGTGCGTGATTAGTCTGAATGAAATGCAGGATGTGTCTAAACAAATAAAATAATATGAATTTATTTTTTTAATTGTATATTACATATTATTATGATATATAATAACTAATAGTACATAGTTACATCGGAGTACGGAAATCAAAGAAATAGAAGGAGTAACTTTAATTTGTGCTGGTAAGTAACTGACAAGTAAACACACTTTTGGCAGATTTACTCAAATTCAAAACTCAAACTCCAACTCAACTTTATTGTCATTCATCCACATACAGGGCATGTAGTAGAAAAAAATGTTGTTTTTGTGAGGTCCTGGTGCCATAGACAACACAGTAACAATAACAGTAAAGATAAACACTAAACTACTAATCTAGCCCAGCAGTGGTGGCTCAGTGGTTAAGGCTCTGGAGCTCTTACTGCTCAGAAGGTCGAGGGTTCAAACCCCAGTACCACGAAGCTGCCAGTGGTTTGCCCTTGAGCAAGGCCCTTAACCCTTAATTGCTTAGTTGTATAACAATGATAAATGCAAGTTGCTCTGAATAAGAGCGTCCGCCAAATGCCGTAAATATAGACAATTATAAGGCTAAATTTTTTTTTCAAAACTAGTGCAAGAACATGCAAAAGTAAGGTGCATGTTAATATTTCAGTGTGATGTAAAGTGCAAAAACAGGATGGATAAAATTGTAAAAGTATAAAAGTTAGGGTGTATTACGATAGGGTGTTAAGTTCTCCAATATATAAAAATTATAAATGGATAAAGACAAATAAATGACTTAGAATTCAACAATTATCTATATATAAAGATACTGTGCTTTTTGTTATATCAAAATAAATAGTCCATTATTCATCACACCTTTTCATTAGCTCGTGTAATTACTCCATGCAACCAACGCAGCATTTACTAGCCACACGTCTGTAGAATATTTGCTTGCAGGTTCTTGTTTGAAATATTTGTGGTGGTGTGCACATGTACAACCACAAGCACATTAACTCTTGGGCTCAGAAGAGGTTTCTCTACTTAAATGGAGGTGAAAATGATGTGGAAATGTGAAGGATATACAACTAATCATCAATCAATAAATCTAATTAAATTACTGCTTACAATGGCCATAGATATCTATATTAGCTGTACATATGCAATTTGATCCAGATATCCAGTTTGTTCTATAGTAGTAATAAAATATTATGGCTCATAGAGTGGACGTGGTTACAACATGTCACAGATAAAACGCCATCTTGCTGCTTATTTGCTTTAAGTGTGGTAGTGTAAAAGTGGCTGCAAAATGACGCCCTCTTGTGGCTGATTTAAGATATGTACCGTGATGTAAAGAGACCGTAAATCGGCGCCCTCTTGTGGCTGATTTAAGCTATGTACCGTGATGTAAAGAGACGGTAAATCGGCGCCATCTTGTGGCTGATTTAAGATATGTACCGTGATGTAAAGAGACGGTAAATCGGCGCCCTCTTGTGGCTGATTTAAGCTATGTACCGTGATGTAAAGAGACGGTAAATCGGCGCCCTCTTGTGGCTGATTTAAGCTATGTACCGTGATGTAAAGA
>JAOUQZ010000051.1:13427092-13437124 GCA_028564935.1 Neosilurus hyrtlii
TATATGTATATATATATATATATATATATATATATATATATATATATATATATATATATACACACACATATTACATGTACTAATACTATTACTAGCACAGTAGTAATGTAGCCTCTGTTTTTGTCATGTTTGTAGGACTGATTAATAAATAACACTAACGTTAGATGCTTGTGATTAATTCCGGACAGAACATAGAAATAAAACTTACCAGTTAGTGTTGTTGTCACGGCCATCATTTTCATCCATGGGCTTGAGTGGGAGTTCTGCGTTGTTAGCAACTGCAGCCTGTGGAGGGGCTACCGGTTTGAACCTATAAGGCTCTATAACCGGGGCCTGGTAACTGGTTAATCCCCCATCGACACTTTCATCACTGTCTGATGTAAGTAAGTTGGGAGCTGAATAATTGTTTAAGTCATCACTCGGATCGCTAAAAGACTCGTCCGAAGGGAATGAAGAAGCTTCTCTATTGCTGGCGGCCATTGTACTGTAGTGAAGCTAGTCTGTTGTTTTCTGAAATCTACGTCACGTTGTCACGTGACCAACATATGCTTCGATGTGAGTGTACTCAGGAATGTTCGGAAAAGACTAAAGTTTCTCAGCTGGCTTTAAAAACCACAGTGTGTATTGGTCAAAAAAAGCCGTGGATTTATTTATATATATGCCAAACATTTTACATGATGTTAATTAAGACATGTCCTTTAAGCACACTAACAGCCATTATCCAAATGATTGACGTTACCATCGGAAATACACTGTATATGGAATATTTTGATACACCATAACATGGTGTGTGTATATACCAGTGTTGGGTTGTGTGTGTCTATACCAGTGTCGGGTTATAGATTACAGGGAGGATTATATGGCAGGAATATCATATATTGTATTCATACATAGGCATAATATTTCATTGTTTATTTTTGATTGTGTTTTGCTTATAGAACACCAAGAAAATGGTAGAATATTACCACCTGAAAGTACATATTTAATACCAAAAGGACTGAAACACTGAACAGTTTTCTTTTATGTTTTTAAATTGTTTTAATGTCTGAGCGTGTAACACTGCCAGTAAGGTGAAGTTGGTTCTTGACCACATTTAATGATGAAAGCTAGAAGTCTTCTACGTACTAATGCCTGTCAATCATGTTATTCAAAGTTGTGCTATTTAAATATTTTAATACCAAAACCATGGTGGTGCACTGGTTATCACTGCAGCCTCACAGAAAAAAGTTTCTGGGTTCAATCTTGGTGGCATGTAGTCCCTGTGCCTGTTTCCTCTCACAGTCTTAAGACATGCAAATCTGGTCAACTGGTTATACTAGATTGCCTAAAGATGTGTATATGAGTGTGAATACTTGTTCGTCTCTGTGCCTGCAGGGTGTACACGCCTCTCCGCCAAAGTCAGCTGAGACAGGCTTCAGTTCACTCGCCACCCTGGTCTCTCATTCATTGAGAAATTTTAAAATATATTATCAAAATATTGTACCTTGTGGTTTTTTCATTCAGTATATTCTCAGCCATGTCCAAGCAGACCAGGGCAATCACATCATTTTGTACACTTGTAACATAACACAGCATTTTTCAGGCATACTGTTTGAATAAGGCTGATTAATCAGAACATGTATTTCCTGTTCTGCGATCCTCAGCATATTTCTCCAGTAGGTCAAAAGCTGAGGTGTTATCTGTGCAGTAAATCCATATTACTCAGTGTTCAGCCTTCAGCTGGACACCTTTCACTCTCCATTTTATGTGTGTGTCTTTTGCAGGTTTTATAGAGTGTGTGGTGTGACGGTGTAAGAATGGACATCAGCATGGTGCTGGGAGGTCAGGACAGTGTGCTCTTGGCTAGCAGTCCTGACCAGGCGCTCAGTCGTCTTAAACATCCCTGTGAGGAGCAGGTAAATGACACTGATGGGATGTAAAACGTTTGATGTCTGCTGTTTATTTTATTGGAAATAATTTTACTATGAATGTTTCTGCTTCATATTTTCAGCTGAGGGTAAACCACTTTTTATGAGAAACAAGTGAAATGTTTTAGACACCGATTCAGGAAGGCTTGGGGGATATCAGCATTGCCAGACTGGTGCTTTACATGCCTGGAGCGGTCAGGCAATGGTACCTGTTGAACCCGGTGTACTGGGCCCTTAAACCTTTTAATTTTTTAGTTTTACTCTGCATGAAAATGTGTAAATTTGCTGATCATCTACATGTACGTGTATAACAAGAATCACATTTAAAAAATGAATACTATAAAGATTTAGGCACTGCCTTAAAGTGGAGCTCTGAAAAAAACTAACTTCTCCTGATAAAAGGTTTCAGTGTGAATTCATTTTAATGATGCCACCGATGATGTGATGCCATGTAACCATCACATTATTACCACTCCTTCCCCAGTTTTAATATTGTCTGAAAGTGTTACTCTGTTGAGAACATTTTAATGGAATGATGGAATTGGAAACCCAGTATCCCCACAGGGTTGCGAGATGCCATTCCACTGGATAGGTTGACTTCCATAAGCACACTATACACACCAGAAACGTCATGCACTTTATCAATGTGAAACGCCATTCTATTGAAATTAGTAATGCATTGCATGGCAGTAAAAGTTTATTAAAAAAAACAAAGATACCAACTGCATATGGCATAGAATTCTGTTTGCACTGTCAAATTTTTTTTTTTAATTTAATGGCTTGAAACAAGTAACAGTTTAGAGGGAACATTTAGGCATTTGTAGATTTTAGAGAGACTCATATATATCATTTATACACAACTGAGCAATTGAGTTAAGAGCCTTGCTCAAGGGTCCAACAGTGGCAGCTTGGTGGTGCTGAGCCTTGAACCCCCAACCTCTGGATCAGTAAGACAGAGCCTTAACCACCACTGCCCTGCATTATGTTGGTCATATACTGGCATGCGAAATATCATCTCAGAGTTCCCACATGTACACATACAGACAGACTGACACAATGTTCGCTACACAAAAAAAATCAGATTGATGTTATCACATTTTCTCTTAAGTATGGTTCGCCACACAGGGCTCCGCTATTAACCCTTAGGAGTCGCTGGATGAGCCAGCACGTATATACCAGTTTTTAATGGTGTTGAAAGAGACCAAGTGAAAATCAGAGTTATGATTAATAATTTAATACTTTTAATTGAAATTTCTGCGATGGCAGTTTACAAGGCATGATGTCAGCAAAAAAAAAAAAAAAAAACAAGGCAGTCTGCAGTTAAACGCTGCCATCAAGTGGACAACAGGAGGAGTAACACACCCTGGAAATGTCAGTGCTAAGTTTGTACATAATTTTTTTACATTTACAATTTATATTTGCATTCTAAATTTAAAAAATGCTAAGTTAAACATGTTTGTGTTTTTCACTGTAAAAAAAAAACAACCTTTTCTACTTTTTTATTTTTTATTAATACAGTATGTCAAAATAAAAAAGTAACCGTAAGGTCCCACAGCTGAGGCTAAAAAAGCTAAAAAGAAAAAAAATTTTTTTAAGGTGAAATATGATGGTAAAATCAGAAGTAGTCAAAAACGGCCAATTATAACCTTGACCCTTAAGGATTAAATTATCAGAAGTGTATTCTTAATTTTTATGAAGGTATATGAAGACTTATGAAATAGGTCAACGCAGCATAAATGCACAAGACTGGGTGAAATTTAATTAGTCAGATTGAATACTATCTGTATATACAAGGACCATTCAGATGTTTTTATTCACTGACTTAACATATTACATACACTTTACTATTGTCTCATCAAAGGATCGAAGCTGCAGCCCTTCTGTCCTGTACTCTGTGACCAGCACATGGAAGGATGGCCTTCTGAACCGGAAACGTCCATTTGTAGGAAGATGCTGTCACTCATGCACACCCCAGAGTCAGGTTAATTAACTAACTCCTCTTGTGTGTAAGGACAGTGGAATTTATCAAATGTACTTGACAAATAAGTGCTTGTAAGAAGTGTCAGAATACGGCATATTAAATTGCCTGTACTAATAATGCACATACATGAATAGGGTTGGGTATTGAGACTGGTCAGTACTGTAATATTAATAAGTATAAGTATACAAATGGTGCTGCTGTCTGTATTTATGTAACATTAATTTATTCTGATGTAGGAGAATGCTTTATTTTTAATGCCCTGGTGAGTAAAGATGAGACAAAATAGCTGGCTCTGATCAGATAGAACACACTTGCAACAAGGGGGGGGTAATGGGGATTTTTAAAAATCTAAATTCCTTATCAAAATCCATTACAGTATGAGGATGAGCTGAAAAGTTCTTAGGCTGACCATGATGCAATGGTTCAATTTGTCCAAATCTGGTTTATTTTTCAACAGTCTTCCCTGCGGTCTACATTTCTCTTCCATCGGTGCTGCAGCACTCGGCTCTTCTTGGTATAGAAGCTCTATGATTTTTATTGCTCTGGCATTACTCCTTCTTAGTCAGCTAATGAACTTTTCAGCCCACCCTCATTTGTTACCTTTCATGTTTTTGAATGTAGTTGAGAAACGAGGGAGTCTTTGACATAATGCCATTGTCCACCTCCTATTTTATTTTTGTATTAAATCAATTTGGGGTTTCCCATAGCAAAACATAGGCTTTTTCATTGTTTTGCTATTACCATTTTTCAATGCTAGTGGAAATAAGTAGTGCAGGTGACAATGCTTCCCTTGAAGACGCACAGTATAAGTGGAGAGCAGTGTAAGTAAGGGTAACAGTATCGACAAAATCCTAACAATGCTCATCCCTATACATGAATCATTCTCTGCAAAAATATGGCTTCTTTTACCTGCATTGTCAGGAAGGAAATTCCATGATGCCTAAAAATTATACATTTACGTATGCTTCTAAATGTGTGTTTTTGTTGTTTTTGTTTTTTTTTTTTTCAGGGTAGACTGTTTAACTCTAGCATTCCCTCATTAGGACTTCGCAATGTAATTTACATCAATGAGACACACACAAGGTAAACAGTTCTGTAATACTATGGTCTGGTTTTTGGTACTCATTCAAGTATTCCTCCCCAAGTTCACATTATGCAAACTGCTTAAGTCAGTCCAAGTCCAGTGGAAAACAGCAGGTGAAGGAGTGGAAACCATTGACATTCATTTTTAAACATACTTGTTAATGGATCCTCCAATTGAGATCCAGTGACAGATGTAGGCTTGCTTAGTTATTCCTACTTCACAGATAAACTTGGATGTGTGCCAAAGTGACATAGGAGTGATGACTGGTTTATGCCCTGTATGTTCAGAAATTTTTTAGACTGCATGCTTAATTCTGTGTGGCGCTCTAACTGTTACATGTTTGCGTGTAGACATCGAGGGTGGCTAGCCCGGAGACTCAGCTATGTGCTGTTTGTCCTGGAGAGAGATGTCCGCAAAGACATGTTTCCTCGCAATGTGGTAGACAACGTCCTCAACAACACCAGGCAGGAACTGATTATATAGTAGTTTATTTTGTGTGTTGGAGAGTGAATCATTGAAATGAGCCTCCCATCACACTGTGTTCTTGTACCAGGGTGCAGAGGGCTATAGAGGAGGTGGCATCAGAGACACGAACAAACCAGAAGGCTGAGAATAAAGTGAGACGGAAGGCCAGAGGCTTTCTGCAGGAAATGGTGGCCAACATCTCACCTAGCTTGATCAGGTCTATCTTTGCACTTCATGAAATAAACACATAAATTCATCAAATAAATACATCAACAGTGTGTCTTGTCTGGAATTTAACCATGATCTTTTAAACTGGTATAGGTTGACAGGATGGACGTTGTTGAAACTGTTTAATGGCTTCTTCTGGAGCATTCAGATCCACAAAGGTCAGCTGGAGATGGTGAAGAAAGCTGCCTCTGAGGTATTCAGAGCTTCACAACATTCTTAAAAATCCTCCTAATCAGCTGTGAAATGTTCTTGTTGTTATCAGGTTGCACACTGCACGTTGTCTTTTTTTTGCATTCCAGTACAATGCTCCACTAGTCTTCCTGCCTGTGCACAAGTCTCATATCGACTACCTACTCATCACGTTCATCCTTTTCTGCCACAACATCAAAGCCCCGCACATTGCAGCAGGGAACAATCTCAACATCCCCATCTTTAGGTAAAGGACACATATATTCATATTTGTGGGGAGGGGCACTAATGTTGCCCATAGGTGTAAAGGGGTGTGTGAATGATTTTTTTTGTCCGATAATGGATGAATGCGTGGATGGACCTGTACTGGAACATACCATTGTACTGATGTCACTTTTTCATGTTTGTCTTGTAGCACGTTGATTCGCAAACTGGGAGGATTTTTCATTCGCCGTAAACTGGATGAAACCCCAGATGGAAAGAAAGATATTCTTTATAGAGCTCTGTTACATGCGGTAACTAATCAAAAACACTGTACTGTTATTTTTAATTTTTTTCCTAATTTTATTTTTGACATATCTACAGATTAATTACTTCTATATGAAGCAGTCTTCCCCTCAAATAGCGCCATATGAATCGGCATTAAATATCTCTAGTTAGGATCCAAACATCCCAGATTGGAGGTCATTTTACTTTTTGTAGTGTTTGTGACCGTTTTACGGTTGAAGTAACTGTTAGGGTCAGAGAGAAAAAACCTTTTTTTCTCAAAAAGATTTTGTCTTTCAAGGTGTAATAAAATAAACCCTGAAATGAATCAGAAATTAAACTCAGTTATAGATTCAATGTGGATTTGCATAATATAATTGTTCTATATAAGTGTAAAAAGGTGAAAGCCATATTTGATTACATCTACAAGTGCTCATAGTTGCTCAGTTTATGAGTCGTGTTTAATTTGGTCATAATGTCAGCATTCCTGTGTCTGCTGTTATATGGATTTTTTTCCTGCAAGTTAATTAAGCCTCGGGGTAGTGGTGGCCTGGTTTTAGGGTGCTGTATTACTGATCCGAAGGTTAGAGATTTAAGCCCCACTGTCAAGGGTTGTCACTGCTGTCCCTCCAATGCAGCTAACAGGGCCAACAGTTATCAAAGGCCAGCCATGTCTCTGTGTCTGTGGTGGGAGGCATATAAAAAAACCATTGCTGACTTTCGTAAAGAGCTGTCCGGGGTGTACTCTGCCCTCGCCCAGAGTTGGCTGAGATGGGCACCAGCCTAATTAGCAGTTCAGAAAATAAATGAATGAATGAATTAAGTTAATTAAGCCTTATGATGAGAGTGTTATAAATGTAATCTTGCTTCTTTCTGCTGCTGCTGTTTTCTTTGCTAGTACACAGAGGAGTTGTTGCAGCAGCAGCAGTTTTTGGAGGTTTATCTAGAGGGAACGCGCTCTCGCAGCGGAAAGATTTCTCCAGCACGTGCTGGTATGCTGTCCATCGTGGTGGACACCTTATTTGCAGGTACCATTCCAGATGTGCTCATTGTGCCCATTGGCATCTCCTACGACCGCATTATTGAGGGCAACTACAACAGCGAGCAGTTGGTAAGAGTCATAACATCACTTAAGCTTAAATGTAGTCTACCAAGTGAGACTGTCCTCCCTGCAACACCAATGTGATGTCAAGTGTACAAATTTTAAAAGGTTTACTGTACACAAAATACACTTTCAGAATATATCCACCAAACTTTTATCTCGCTGAAATTGCCAGATTGTCCATTAAGTAAGGTAGTGCTTTGGCAATAAAGCTCGAGCGACAAATAGGGGCACAAATCCCCTTATTTATTACCTATTGCTTGTATTTTAATTATTCAAACACCCAGTGTTAGGGAGCACTTCTCTTTGCAAGGCAGTGAAAGCTGTGATTAAGTGCTAATACGGGATTTTGATCTATCTATAAAGCCATCTATTATGATTGAGATTATTCCGAATATTATGTAGGCATGGGGAATATTCAGAATTTGCATAATTTGTTAAATTAACAGTTTTCAGAAAATTATTTTACACGCGCGTGCACACACACACACACACACACACACAATGTGCTTGTTCTAGTTTTATCTTGGCTACTCTAAACTGATTTCTGGTCAGTATAATAGCTGAATCCTTGGTCTATATTATTAATGTGTCCTATTCTATGTTTAGGGAAAGCCAAAGAAGAATGAGAGCCTGTGGGGAGTGGCCTGTGGTGTGTGGAGAATGCTCCGGAAGAACTACGGTTGTGTGCGTGTGGACTTCACTCAGCCCTTCTCTCTGAAGGTCAGAAAACCTTCCACATGTCCCATAGCAATAACCTGTCTTTCAAGATTCAAGCATCTTTTTGTTCCCACATTGACTACCCTGTAGGAATATCTTGATACACAGCGAAGTCGAAATCTGCCGGCCCCACTAACTCTAGAGCAGATCCTCATCCCAACCATCATCGCAGCTCGGTACAACCTTCATTCTCGTTACACGTTTTTTTGTTATTTGTTTCAACTTATACATATATTTAGCTTATGGTGGAAATATGTATTTTCTGCGCAGGCCAGACGAGGCTGTGTTCAATAGAGAAGAAGAAGAACACCCAGATTCCAGAGAGCTGTCTGACGAGCCCTGGAGAAGGCAGGTCATCTGTAACCTGGCCAAGCACATTCTCTTCAGTAAGAGTGCTCGAAAAGCCTGCAGTCTCCCAGCTTTCTCTAAAGCCTTTTCTCTAGAGATCAAATGGCTGACAGCTTTTAGGGGTTACTAGCGGTCACACAGTCGTCCCTCTGGTGGTGTGTTCTCAGCCAATCACATTACCTTGTGTTTGAATGCACTCAGCCGGTATTGCTTTTTTTTTTTTTTTTTTTTTTTTTCAAAGGACAATGGGTCAAAGGATTTAGTGAAGGGGTAGAGTTGCAGCTTGCTTGTAAATGTTTGATAAACTTAAATAGAACCTGCTTTCTTTGCATATTCTCTGTATTTGCCATACATTTTTATGTTGAGATAAACGACTTTTGATATTGTTTTCTATGAATACCTTCGTGATATTTGATTTTTGTGTGTGTGTGAAATATATAGTTTCAAATAAAATTAAAGACAAACAGTGCACTGTAATAAACATAACACCTACATTTCTTTTTATGACCATATTTATCTATTTTGATTTGTCACAGCTGCAAACAAGTCATCAGCAATCATGTCTACTCACATCGTGGCCTGTCTCCTGCTGTACCGACACAGACAGGTGAGCACTGTCAGAAAACCCGCCAAGCCTCCATGTTAGGCACATCCTCTTCTTTAACTCTAAAGTAAAGTGATAATTGTTTAAGCAGCTTTGCCTGTACCAATTGGAGTTTTATTATTGAATTTATTTTCCTTACAGGGTGTGTTGTTGTCCAAGCTGGTGGAGGACTTCTTCAACATGAAGGAAGAGATCCTCTCGCGGGATTTTGACCTGGGTTTTTCAGGGAACTCTGAGGATGTGGTGATGCATGCTCTCAATCTGCTGGGAAACTGTGTAAACGTGACCAGCACTAACAGGAACACAGAGTTCATCATCGCACCAAGCAACACTGTGCCAGCGCTCTTTGAGCTCAATTTCTACAGCAACAGCCTCTTTCATGTCTTTATTGCTGATGCCATCATAGGTATGCTGTCTTAAATATACATACAGTTATATCTAGTTCTAACTGAAAAAATGGGCAATGAAAAGTCATACTGAGTGAAGTCATAGTGTTGGAGCAGTGAAAATGTTAAAATGTGCTGTATGGAGATACCTGAAAACCAGGGCTGGGATGGAAATCTGGACATCAGGCATTATTTTTAATCTCTAATATCTGCCTCTTAGAAAACTATGCCATGAACTGTAATCCAAAAAAAATAAATGAAAAAAAAATAAAAATACTGATGTGTGTCACCAGAGGGCGATAATGAATCAAATTGTGATTTTGTGTAAGCTATATGGGGTGAGCATGGACCAGTACACCACCTAGGAGCCAACCACTGATGTACTTTTAATTGATTGAGCGTTTGTCATTACGATGACAATTAAAAAAAAAAATTTTAAGTTAGAAAAATTTAATATCACACACACACACACACACACACACACACACACACACACTGAAGATTTTTTAATCCAGCTCACCTTTTGCAGGAA
>JAOUQZ010000051.1:13437224-13453954 GCA_028564935.1 Neosilurus hyrtlii
ATTTTATTTTTACTCACTAAACCATTCCATATTGTTTGAAGTTCATTCATGCTATGTAAAAGTAAAAAAATAATAATAATAACATTTTGCGCCACCTTTCAATTTTTCTGAAACATTGGTAGTTCCAGTGTTTTTGTTTATTAGCCATACTTTCACCTCAATACACTTGTCAGAATGATTTTTTTGTTCCCATCGCCTGCAATAGCATTGTTCAATACATTTTCAACAAAGAATTATAGAGAAATTAAAAATATAGAGTAATTTTTGCTTCTTTTTATTAGGAGCCCTTTTAGACAAAAGTGGTGGTGTATAATCTTCACTGCAGACTATTGTAGATTAAACTCTGACACACCTAATTTCTCTTGTACAGAAAGAAGGCACCAAAGGGAGGTGTATATTGGGGATAGTACTGATCGAGAATCTGAGGAGAGTGAGGATGAGCTTCCACCCATGAAGCTTTATTTGGACAAGGCACAGCAACACCATGCTGACAACATGGCTGTTATCTCAGTAGCAAACACCAGAGGTACAGCTTCAGGAATTTCTACAAAGCACACAAAGTAAATATAATCATAGCCATATTTCATGATGTCATTGCAGAAATTGATAGTTTTGTGTTTAGTTTCAGTCCTGTTTCTCTTTTGTCCTTGTTAAACGATTATGTTCATTTCAGCACAGTTATCAAATTATATAAAAAAGGAAAGTAAATTGAATATAAGGTTGTTATAAAAACTTAAAGTAACATAAGATGAAATATAGTTGATCCCTTGAAAGCAAATGTCATAATTTCATTGTAAGCAAGATCATTTGGTTTATTAGACTTTAGACTCTTTATTAGGAATAAATTTCATATTTATCATTCATTCATCATATGCATTCATTACTAGAATGCACCACAGCTTCTGAAGCCTGTGAGGGTTTGAAGAGGACATCAGGAAGGAAATTTTGATAGATTTTATTTTATAGTATCACTTTTAAAGTTAGACTTTAAGAGTCATGTATACTAGAGGGTTGAATAAAAGCATCTTCTCTTTGCCCCCCCCCCTCCCCCCCACCCATTAATCTGATAGACAAAGCTGACTTTGATGAGATTGAGCTGTGTGTTGATGAGCCAAAGGAGATGTTTGTTGATGATCCTGAAGTAATCATACAGCTGACTGAACTCCTGGAGGGTGTGTCTGTAGATGGGCCTCCATTATCAAATGTGTCTCAGTGGATAGGTGAGACGGAAAAATGTGCCACCTGTATCATGAGAGAGTAGTTACAAGTCTACAGTGATTGGTACATTAATAATATTAGCAAAGATAAAGTATTGTGTACTCTATTGAATAAATTTTACTAAAACCTATTTGTTATTTTTTTAGATTTTACAATGGAGATGAAACAGGTGAATAATCTTAATGTGTTCATTATGACATACATGTGCAACTCCCAACATTTATTTGGATTTGGATATATATTTATTAAATTTTTTATTTTTTTTTTAATTATAATAAAAATATGAAGTTTAAAGCATTCATTCATTCATTCATTTTCTGAACTGCTTAATCCTAATTAGGGTTGCCGGGAGGCTGGCACCCAACTCAGGGTGAGCCTACTCGGGGTAAGGGCCGAGTACACCCTGGACAATTCACCGGCCATCGCAGGGCACATACACACTGACAGCAATGCAGCCTACTCTTTTCGAAAGTCAGCAATGGTTCTTTTAAATGCCTCTCACCATAGACATGAGAGACATGGCTGGCCTTGGATAACCCAGTTAGTTGCATTGTGGGGACAGCAGTGACAACCCGGTGATAGTGGGGCTTGAACCCCCGATCTTGAAATCAGTAATTCAGCACCCCACCACCGGGCCACCACTGCCCCTACAAGTATAATAATTGTACATAACATTTCGTACCAAAACATATATACATGTATATAGATAGACAGACAGACGGATGTATAGAGAGGTAGATAGACAGACACTAAGTAAGTAGGTAAAGGGTCAGTGTACTGCTGAGTTCTGAGTTTGAGGTGTGTCTTACTAGGATTACAGTAGTTGTACAATGAGTTCCAGAGCCATGTCGAAAGTTTCTGCAGTGATAAGCCATCCTTCCAGATGTTATTTGGCAGTCTAAGAATATCTGTCTGTAAGTGTTATGTTGTAATAAGGTGCTACTTTTTGTTAGATACTCATATTAAGCATTTTAAGTTGTTTTATGTCTAAAAAGTTGGATGAAAATAAGACGCTAATAGAGCTTGCATTATCAGTGTAAATTAGTATCATGTTAATCCCTAGCTGTTTGTGTTTTTCAGTTGTAGCTTAGTCCAAATTAATGATTTGCATATATTGGGCATATATTATTGCTGAATCTTTGTTCTTATATGTCTTATATTATTGTTTGAATCTATGTTTGTGACTTATGTTAATAAGAATTTTTATTTTTGCATGTTATAGTTTTACAAAACATTCAGTTGACTTCAGTTGTTGTCAAAACAGTGAGATACTTCCTGGTGTTAATTGGAGTAACTGTTAGCATTTTGTAAAGCTAGTTCGACACGCTAGTAGAGGCAGAATAGTAAGGTACAATAAGTAAATGTTTATCCAATAGGAAAATTCAAGTTTTCAGCAGCTCAGTACCGTGTTTGTACCACATTGTAGTATAAACCAGTGCCTATATTTCAAAATTCTAAACCAAATTTATCATATCTTTCCTATATTCATTCAAACTTATAATGAACTGTAAGTTACTACACTGCTCTGTGTCCTCTGTAGGTTTTAAAGGGGAGAACTTGCAGACTTTCTTTGAACGAATGCATGGAAAATGTAGAAAACCTTGACTCATTGAACTTCTTTGAAGAGCATGTCAGCACTGTTCTAACATATAAGCATCAACAAGAAAACGTTATATTTTAATTATCAGTCATACACTATAATACTTAATTCTGTTCATATTAATATACACACTCACATCTCTCTCTCTCTCTCTCTCTCTCTCTCTCTCTCTCTTTCTCACCTACACCCACCACATCATTTTTGGTTACATTTGTCATGTAATTTCCACTGCAAGAATGACATGTAAAGGACGATGATGCAACACTCTATTTGTCAGATGTCTTTTAAGTGTGTCACTAGGGATTTCTTTTAGGCTCTTCAATTCAGTAAGTAGATTTTATTTTAGTTTGCAAAATCTGACTAGCTAAACTGTGTTTGAAGCTGTATATTAAGATCCTATATATATTGTATATACTATAGTTTTAAATTAAACCAAACAAAAAAATGTGTACTATTGTTCTATACCCTATGGAGAAAAATAGGAAAAAGAGAAACTTTTGGCCACGAGTAACTAAGGCACGTCAGCAAGATAAATAAATTGTAACCTTGACTTTTTAAGGCAGAAGATCAAGATAACTGGGTTGTGGCTACAAGTTAGTAAGGTGTGGCAATGAATTAGGAATCTGGAATCTGTTGCTTGGTGAGAAGACCACACTATTACTCATAAAGCATTGACAATTAAGATTGCATCTCATTTTATTTTAATATTGGGATAAATTATAATGATATTCCTCAATAGTTAAGTGCAGTGTCATTATTAGTATATGATATATGTTTTATAATATCAGTCAGTAAAGAAGCATCTAAAAAGGGCATAACCTGGAGAACTGTGTAGGATTCTAACTAGATTATTGCCATCTACTGTACTTTGGAGGATATATAACATGTTGTAGTAATAGGATACAGTATGTAAAAAAAATGCTAATGTTTATTTAGCAAAGAAGAAAACTCATTCAGAGTATTAACTTTTGGACTATAGTATCTACACATGAAAAACCAAATATACTATGTTACATGCTATTCCTCCTATTAGGTAAATATAAATAATTAAAAAAAATCTGTCCTAAAATTAATATTATTTAAAAATGAATTAAAATAATTGGGACGCCACATGGGTTTGTGATGAACCTAACCCTCACTCAATATTCAGGGCTCCTAAACTTGACTGAGGCTTGTAATTGAATGGCTGAGAACCAGATTGGTCTAACCAACAAAGAAAAATGACATGAAAGTTTTTGCAATATAAAAAAAAAAAATCAGGGATGATCATCAAGAATGAAGATTCCAGGTCATAGCAAAGACTAAGAGACCATTCTGGTACATGTAGACCTTATCCACATCTGTCAAATTATGATCTTATCTTATTTTTCAAGTTTTTGTTGGTTAGACCACAACCCTTCAAATATTCTGGAGGGCTCGTAAATATACTGATCAATTTCGTACTCTTAATTTTAGGTTAACATAACTAAAGGTTAACACATAATACTGCATGGCAGAAGAATTGTGTATAGTATTGAATATATTAGAAATATTTATTTATTATTTAATTTTATCATCTTGTATTTTTCAGCATTTTGTAAAAAAAAATTCTGTATAAACAAGAGTGTGACTTACAGTAAGGCTTTAATGAGGGGATTTTCTACCACCTGTTTGTCATTGATAAAATCCCTGCAACATATGCCCTCTTGTGGAGTACTGCTTTCTCTGAAAATCATTTTGCCAAATAGTGGCACCGTTAACTGTACATTCATTATGACCAGTGAAACTATACTCATGTTTTGATGCCTCTGGTTGTTCTTCTTTTCTGCAAAATAAACACTTTACCAGTGACTAAGACTTCAAGGCAACACAATATATTCTCAAGTTCACTACAGTTCACTTTAGAATTGTAAAGTTCACTTTGTATGAGTGTATTAATACATTTGGTATTGATGTATTCTCTTTCATTCTTTTTTTAATGAATCTGTAATCACACACACACACACACACACACACACACACACACATTTTAAAATATAATGTATGGTTTCCATTTTTTATATCCACATGTCTTAAGGTTTTTAACAATGACCACCCTGAGTAAGGAGTATGTTATGAATTAGGAGGAATTTTTGTTTGAAATGTCACTTCCTGTAACTGAATCTTCACTCTACAACTGCACCCATCGGCTGGTAGGTGTCTAGGATGTTTAAACTGCCTTATTATTATTATTATTAGTAGTAGTAGTAGTAGTAGTAGTAGGTGTAGTAGTAGTAGTAGTAGTATTACTTTTGTTTTTTTAGAATGTGTTTACATATAAAACTTTGTCATACTGATATATTGTGGACTAATTTAATATAGCATTGTGTCAAACACTCATGTCTTTTTATCTTTCTAGGAATGTATTATTAGGACTTTAAATGCCAATTTATATATTAGCAGTGGCTTTTGCTCAAATAGAATATACTAACAATATAAAGATATCTTAATATTGCAGATGCAGAAAATGTCCCTTGTGATGATTTGTATTTTACTATGTACTGGCAGCATCCTAAAAATAGGTAAATATTTCATTGCATAAGTAAAGTTTATTAAAGCAAATGACTCTTTGAACTATTGTAAGTAATCCTACAGTAAAACTGTTTTGTGTTGTATTATGATTTGCAGTGTTGTGGTAATTGAGGTTGTTCTTGAGAGTAATCTGTAGTCTGTGTCATGTCATTAAAAATCAATCAGATGCATTTTATTTGCATGATGTGTGCTTAAAGGAAGATATACAAACCTTCAAATGTGCGATTGAGTTTAATAATAAATAGATAAATAAATAAATAAATAAAACACATGAAACAGCTGCTAGAGGAACGTGCATACATTGTCCTGTGTATGATGAATTTATACTTATAATTGAACAAAAAGACAATTCTAAAGGAGATTATTTTTATATAATGTAAGAATGATGGCATGGTTATGTATTGGTTATCATGTCCACCTCACAGCAAGAAATTCCTGGGTTTGCCCTGGGCTCGGGGAGGGGATTTCCATGTGGAGTTTACATCTTCTTTCTATGATTGTGTGGGTTTCCTCCGTGTACTCCAGGTTCCTCCCACAAGGACATTAGGCTAATTGTCTGTTTCAAATTGCCCCTACATGTGAATGGTTGTGTGTTACCCTGCCATGGATTGGCAAGCTGTGTGTAAGCTGAGTACTCCTTCTTTCCCCAGAGTGGCTGAAATAGGTTCCAGCCTTCCCATGGTCCTCGTAGTACTAAGCTGCTTGACAAATGAGCGAGTGATTGAGTGAGTGAGTGAATAATTCAAGAGAAATGTCAGGTTTGAAAATAAACTGCAACCAGCAAAGTAGCACATCTGAGCATCTGAAGCAGCCAGCTGTGGTCTTGAAGCCACATATTGATTATATAAACTGGCTAGATAAGAAGGTAGTAGGTTTTTCCTTTCTATTTACAACTTTTAAAGTGTGTTGTGCCCTCAACCTAGAAAGCTGCAAGTACAAAGTGGCAATTCTACAAGAGGAAAATATCTCCTGCTTTAGTCAAATGAAACAAGAAACGCCATGTAATGAGGATCATCCCAACTGCATAACTGAAAAACAGAACGGACTGATATGCATCAAATGGTTTGCTGCTGATCTGACTTGCGTAGATTATGATCTTAATAAAATCCCGATAGGTTGGTAATCTGTTACAAACATTCAGAAGCAGCTTTAAATAGTGTTATTAATAATAATAATAATAATAATAATAATAATAATAATAGCTATTTTTCTCTTTATAGAAAAGGAGAGATGTGCCCAAGACCAAAACAGTGAGTTAAATCTTACATGATTAATTTTTCTTTTTAAATGTACTTTATGGACATTTTCACTATTATTAGTGAATTTCATTTTAGCTTTAAGCTGCATTAGAGAGTTCCCAAAGACAAATGCTACCACATCAGTTATGAACAAGGCATCACCTATGACCCTCAATGGTGGAGGTATGGCAGTCACTGCTTATTTGCAATTATTTCTTAAATAAACTCACATAAAGGCTTCAAATTAACAATTCCTTTGTATTTTTTAGGTATTTTATTACTATCACTGCTAGTGATAGTAATTTGGATGAATGCAAGCTGTTTCCTCCAAGGTATTTAACTAACGCAAGAGAGCCACCACACAGTAAAATCCCCTGGGCTAAGTCTTTCTGAACAAATGGGGCTTAAATAAATTCAGAGATGAGGAGAGAGTAGAGCTCATACATGAGTTAACCAAGACTGGGGATTTTTTTGTGAGTTAAACCCCTTTTTAAATTATTTAGACATTTTTTGTCAAAGGCAGTTTTCAGTTGCATGAAAATAGTGACTAGTGATAACTAAGAAGTTGCTAATTATATGTAGAATTATTGTAGATTATATGCAGTTGTATTTATGATTTTTTTAATGCTTATTTTTTGTTTTTAATGCATAATGATGTAAACAAAATTAATAATTGTAAATAAATGCACAATTTAGTCAACAAAACGGTGTCTCATGCCTAAATAAATTTTTTGTAAAAAAAAAAAAAATAGGAAACATTTTTTACGCATATTATGGAATTTGGTACAAAGGCATAGAATACTTAGAAATTATGTGCCAAAAAAATGCAAATGGATGTTGCTGAATAGTTCCTGAGACTATTCAATTGTAAAATTCAATAATTGTGTTAATATATATTACATGGGAACAGAAGCAAAACAATAAAATTATATTTTTATGGTTTATTTCTTAAATTTTTTAAAATCATGACGGTTGCGGGTGAGCTTCTTTAAGCTGGTGCAGCTCTGTCTGACCACGTCTTTTTACTCTATTTACGGTATCCCTAGAAGAGTTTAAGTATAAAATATGCAAAAACCTTATGAAAATCTTCTCAAAATGAGATTCGTATAGTTTATATTTACATATTTAACCATGATAGAGGCAAGTTAGATGAGCTGTGCACTCCAAGCAGAGCCAACTCATTCAGAATTTAAACAAAACAGAAATGAAAGTAAACCATGCTCTGTAAAGGTGTTTTAGTAATATGATATGTGGAAACACAAGTAAAACAAACTAAAAGAGTTTATATGGACTATTTTTCCATTTAGAAATGCGATGCAAAGTGTTCCAACTGACTGTTAAACTGTGAGTGCCTGTCATTTTTATTCAGGCATCATGTACTGAGAATAAGTTTTATCATCCTGAAATATTGGACCAATCAGATCTCACCATCCCTGTGTAGTATATACTAATACTGTATATCCATATATATCACTTATATCATAGGTGTCTGAAGTTCTTGGATGTGTAAAAACTCCATGGGTACACATTATAATGGCATTTTTATTGCTTATATTGTGACTAAATAATAATATTTCAGGTACAAAAAGTATATAGTACATCAAATGATTAGTATAAATTTAGGATATTTGTATGTGACATAAAAAAGATTTAAAACAAAATCAAATAAAAAAGGGGATAAAATTGTATTACCATGACAAAATCTTCTCTGTATATTATGTATTTAATCTCAACGTCATGTATTTTGTAAAACAGTGACCCTTAAAAACCATGTATATTGTACAGTTGTATATTGTAGAAATGCTTGCTACTCTTACTGTAAATATTTGCAACAGGCACCACTTTTGGGTCTTTTTGGGGTTAATATGTTTTCATAACATTGTATGTTCAGTTCTTGGAAAGTGCCCAGCGTAGGAGGTAAAAGGCTAGTCCAGGTGCAGTGCAAACACACACACACTCACACACACACAAATTGACAGCTACAGCTCTTAAATAGCCATGGTGATTGACAACAGCTGGAGAACATAATGTTGAGGTAGACATCCTCCAGAAATCTCAGCACTGCTTTCACCAAACACACTCGAAAAAGTGTAACCTCAAGCCTTTCCAATGTGTTTATTTAATGTTAATTAATGAACTAGTATTGACTCAGATATCAAAGAGGAATTTAAATATATTCGGTCTTTCTCTCTTGCTATCCATGTTCTCTAGTTCCCTTTTTCAAACAAGTAGTGAAGACAGACTACAGATCAGCACTAAGTTAAAAATAAAATACTGCAATTGTACCACCAGACAGAGAGAGAGGGAGCGGCAAAGCATGTGGATACCATTTAACATTCAAATATACAAAATACAATATGCACATTATCCCATATCACAGATGGACTTCTTCTGTTGCTCACACATTATATCAGATTTGTCATATCAATAAAGTAACTGTCAAACAGGTGATAAGACATGGTGAGGAAATCTCACACATGAAGGAGATCGAGAAGGAGGGGCAAGCTGTCTGTACTTTCTCTTGTATATTAGAGTGAGGGAGGAGACAGAGCAAATGAGTGGAGTGAGAAAAGGAGGGACAGGGAAAGAACGCGTAAGGGAGAGGGAACAGCTCTCTGTTTGTGGAGCAGAACAGGACCATGTTGTCAGGCAGTTGTGTAGTTTGGATTGGAGCACTGCTCCTGGGGCTTGGGACCCCGATGACTAAGGCTGTTGAATTTCAGCACCATGGATATGAGGAGATGGTGCGCATTCTGTTCTCCATCCATAGCCAGTGCCCATACATCAGCCGCATCTACAGCATTGGTCGGAGTGTGGAGGGACGCCACCTTTATGTCCTGGAGTTCAGCGATAATCCAGGCATTCATGAAGCATGTGAGTAGCTTTACGTACTACAGAGTCAGTCTAATTAAATCTTTTATCCAATAGTGTTAAGAAAAATTATAGCTAATGATGTACGGTTGCCACACAACATCTCTAATGGGATGTATTCTCGAAGGAGATGATGCAAAATGTAATTGAGCCAGCCAGTGTAAACCATAGTTAACATGATGTGAACAAATTAAAATGCAGTGGAAATTGTAATGCCATGTTTTATCTATCTATGTATTTTTTTTAAATATATTACATTTTGTTTTGTCCATCAGAGAATGTAAGTTTCTGATTTATTTTCTAATGTGACCTAATGACCCTGTGTCCCTAAAACTGTTGAAAGAAAATGAAAGGTAAACAACTGTCAGCAGCTAGGGTACACAGAAATGGCCTTTGTACAAAGAGCACACACAATTTACATGAATCAAGCAAGATATGCTGTAAATACTGCTAAAATGCTGTCCTTACTTTTGCAACTGACTGGGGACAACAGTGTCTTACATAAGTATAAACATTAATGATAGATTAGGTATAACCATACCAGGAACTCTTTGACCCTACATTTTCTGTTGACATAAACATATTTGCCACAAATAGTGTGTGAGTGGTTTTTGCCTGAGCCAGGGGGCTTTTTTGCTGATGTATGGGCTTCCTTCAGTAGAATTGGAGGATGTATGCATGTTCCACAAAAGGCGAAAAGCACAAAAACAGGAACCTCGCCAGCAGTCGAGGTTATGACTCCTACTCATCATCAGTTAACTAAGTCAGATGCAGTGTGACGAATTGTTGAAGCAGATAGGGGCACTGATTGAATTTTGTAGTTTATTGATTGTAATTTTGTTGTAGTTCACACCCTCCCAGTAATCCTATCATTATTTGATTAGCAACTGCTACATCTGCATTGTTCCATTCATGTTGCCAATTTGCCACTAAATTAGAACCTTTGTAAAGAGAGAAACGAATAGTTTAAAATATAGGATAGCTTGATTGCAAACTACACACAATTAAAAAGAAAAGTGGTAGATAATAATCTAATTTAAGCACAGTGTGTTTCCAGTCACAAGTCTTCTTTAGTTAAGGAAGATACTGCTTGAACCCCCTTAAGCACAATTTAGAGCTCTGCTGCCATCCACTCATGTGCTCTTTGCAGATGTGACTACATACTCTTCTGACCTCCTCACAGTGGTCAATTGACATGTGTTTTATAGTGGAGCCGGAGTTCAAGTACGTGGGGAACATGCATGGGAATGAGGTCCTGGGTCGCGAGCTACTCATCCACCTCTCACAGTTCTTGTGTGACGAGTACCAAGCAGGGAGCCAAAGGATCACAGAGCTGGTCCACAACACACGCATTCACATTCTGCCCTCCATGAATCCAGATGGCTATGAAGTGGCAGCTATACAGGTATCAAAGCCACACTTACAAAAGAAAAATAAATCACATTCATTTAAATGTTTATTCATATACATTGAGCATGAGAAAGACATATATATTATATCTGCTTCAGCATAAATAAAGAGGTAACAAGGTTGGACTTACTGTTTACTTCAGGCACAAACTTACAGTTTTACAATGACATGTTTGCCACCACACACATCCAAACCAACTGCCCCATAGCAAAATATATCACACTCACACCATTCTCCAGTTAACCCAGTGTTATATGTGCATAACAGTTTAGAATAAAACAGAATAGAATAGAAAAGTGTCCTTGGGTGCACCATGTAAACATTATCTATTAGATGTTATCCATTATTTGTGTACAAGTGTATCTGATGTGATATTAATCATGATTTTTTTTCTTATATTTATAGGTATATAGGGTGCAGAATTAAGTATGCATACTGTAAAATGTATTTTTCTGGCCCCCAGGGTCCAGAGTTTAATGGCTATTTGGTGGGCCGTGGGAATTCCAGAGGTGTGGACCTAAATCGTAATTTCCCTGACCTGAATGCCCTCATGTATTACAATGAGAGAAACAATGGGCAGACTCACCATTTGCCCCTTCCAGACAACTGGGAGCACCAAGTGGGTATCACAAAAGAATGTTTATCTTAAAGTCAGCTTTAATCTTTGTTTCTATGCAACATGGATACCAAGATAACTTGAGATGATTTGGAGTCAACAAATTACATAAAAGGAAAAGTTTTCTTTTGAGAAACACAAATGTCTGAAATATGGTCGTGCATACCAATCCATACGATGTGATGTTTTACCTTGTTGCAATCCTATATAAATGTCTCTTTTAGGGTAAAACACTAAATATGGCATGGATTACATAAACTCAAACAGGAAATATTATTGTTCTATCAGTATAAGCTATCTATCACTCACTAGATAAGTATCCTTCCAAGGTCTTACAGCACTAGTCTGGCCTGTATCAGACACTGACAATTCAACATTTCAGTATTGTTGTTTAAACAAGCAGACCTTGGAAGGAATCTTTTTCATCCAGATCATTTCCCCAAATGGTGTGCTGTTACATTTCAGTTAAACCAATGGGTAGTCAATTTGAAAGCATTTGGCTTAGGTCAATGGGGGATTATAAGCGACAATGAATCCTGCAGCTCAGCTTAATAATTTTAAAAGCAGGATAAAGGTAATCGTTTCTTACTGGAATTGTATACCTCTGCAACAGTTTCATTTAACACAATGACCAAATAAAAAGTCTAGGTTAGAATGCGAAAATTTTACATTTGACAATAACATTTTCGATAATACCTAAGCACATATGTGGCATTATTGCATGCCTTAAAACCTTTAACCCAAACACCCCACATTGCTGTGAATGGTCTTTCCCCCTGTAACCAAACTCTCAGGTGACAGCTGAGGTCAGTAGAAGAAGCCTAGATCCATACATAACAAATATTATTTTTCCCCACACAGAGCTTAAACTGGGTTAATATCCCAGCAGTTATCTGCAAGGATAACAAACTATGGTGCCAGACTGAGCTGACTCAAAGCAATAAATGGAGCAAGTTGTTTATTTTCCTTATTGCATTAATAGTATGTATTATGGCATGTTAAATGGACCAGAATACTTTCTTCTGACAATGTTAATCATTTCTCCCATGGACAGAGAATGCAGTCATACTGTGGTAAGTGTAGAGTATATTAACATATACATTTTTCCTCCTGTTCTCTTGCTGGTTCTAGGTTGAACCTGAGACTCTTGCAGTCATTAGATGGATGCAGAATTATAACTTTGTTCTATCAGCAAATCTGCATGGAGGAGCAGTGGTGGCAAACTACCCTTTTGACAAATCCAGAGAAGGCCATATTTATACAAGAGGCAACTCTCCACATTCTGCCACTCCAGATGATAAAATCTTCAAAAATGTATGTAATAATTCAAATTAGGAAATAATAATTAGATTTTAATATAATTTACCTAATTAAATATTAATTATGTATTATTATTATTATTATTATTATTATTATTATTATTACAGTGTGTGTGTGTGTGTGTGTGTGTGTGTGTGTGTAGTTGGCAAAGACTTACTCCTATGCTCACAGCTGGATGCATAAAGGCTACAACTGTGGAGACTACTTTGAGGAGGGAATTACCAATGGAGCCAGCTGGTACTCTCTATCCAAGGGTCAGTAGATGCTTTATTGCTTTAATTTACTCATTAATTTCTTCAGGTGTGCTGGAGCCAATCCTAGCTGATATTGAGCAAGAGGCAGGGTACAGCATGGACATTTCTTTAATCTGTCACAGAACTCCCTTATAGTATTATATTTTGCAAAACAGTTAGAATGTCTGAATGTTACTTAATAACTCAAATCAACAAAAGGCCAAAACTAGGGCAAAAAGTATGGGAAGTGTTCACTGCATTATTATATACAGTATGTGGTTATAGATCAAGATTTTGTGTTTTCAGGCATGCAGGACTTTAATTATCTATACACTAACTGCTTTGAGATCACTCTGGAGCTGAGCTGTGATAAATTCCCGCCAGCTAGTTCTCTAGCCAGAGAATGGCTGGCCAACAGGGAGGCTCTGGTGTCCTATCTGGAACAGGTAGGTTTAACTTCCCAGAACTTGGGTCACATCTCACTGCACTGAAACACTTAGAGTTTTAACTTTCTTGGGAAAGCATACCCCTGGTTCAAGTGCATTGTGTAAATAGTGAAATGGGAAATTAAAGAACTTAGTATTTTAGATGAGATGTGAGAAAGCAACAGAAAACAACCCAAGTCTTTGTGCCTTGACTCAGCTATGAGTATAAAAGTAACATCTTCATCAGTGGTATTTACAATTTATTTTTAAAACTAAACCAATGAAGACTGTAATGTGATTTGTCACTAGGTTAACCATGGCATTAAAGGAATGGTCTATGATGAGAATAATAACCCCATCAGCAGTGCAGTGATTTCAGTAACAGGCATAAACCATGACATAACCAGTGGTTAGTAAATCTTCATAATATGGATTAAAAAACATATTTAATTAAATAAATACCTAATAGGTAAAATCAAATTCTAATTGGGTCTATGTCTTATGTCCTAGGTGCAGACGGAGATTACTTCCGTCTGCTTTTGCCAGGAACCTACACTGTAACTGCCTCTGCACCAGGTTACCGGCCTTCAACCTATACAGTGACAGTTGGACCTGCAGAGGCCATACAGGTGAGATTAAAATAAATGCTATCAATGCAATGCATATTTCTTCTTTTGGTAATTACACAAAGTAGTGTTTGTATATATGAATATATGCTCTCTGCTTTCAGTTACACTTCTACTTGAAACCAGCACCAAAAGAGACAAACTTGAACACGAGCAGCAATCAAGATAAGAAGAGCCTGTTGGCAGCCAAAATTCCTACAGTCAACCTTGGTCCAAGATAAAAATTGTAAAAATTGATACAAGAAGTTTAGGCTATAACTGTTAAAAATTTCATCACAGAACCATACTTTCTCAGGCCTCGGCATGTCCTGGATCCTGAATAGTATGCTGTAGTTTTTGCTTTTGACAACTGTATCATACTGAAATTAATTCATATTCATGTAACACAATGTGCATGTATTAAAGAATGTCAGATTTATAGAAAGGAATCAGTATAAATTAATATTTTTTTCATCAGCACTTATAATTAAATAGAGATAATAGACAGATAATACAGAGATAATACACAGATAATTTAATAATTTTCTTTGATTGAACAATGTTTTATTTAGACACCCCAAATGTAAATGTATTCAAGCAAAATCAAACGTAGAAACGAACTCCGTCCTTACTCAGTACTGTCTTTAAAAGTTTGTGATTACATATTATTACAATTTAACAACAAACGAAAAAGTTCTTATAGATACACACATACATTTTGCCTTTTAAAATATAATAAGACTGTTACAGTATCAGTGGTATTATTGTAAAGCACTGAATATTTACAGATCTGTAAAGTTGATTTTTATATCCTGTGTCGTTTTTCATTAGAAAATTAATAGCTTTGTGTATATTTTAAAGGAATTAATTAGATGAAAACAATTAACAATTATACTAAGAATAAAAATCATTATATACTATATATAAAGTGTTAATTATTTCTTCCTTGTTGTACAATTGTACACCAGAGGTCACTGTTGTCTGCATAAAATGTGTGAACAGTTTGCAAGAAACTTAACATGTTTTTAGGTCCAACTTACAATGGTATTGGAATTATACTATAAGATTTCTTTGTATTGTAAAATAGCTCAGAGCAAAGCTGTAGCATAAGAAAAAAAATCAACACACAATCTACTTTTTGTTCAGCAATATATATTTATATTCTGCTGTACAAAACTAGGTTTACTATTTTCCAATGGATGACAAACAATAAAAAAAAAAAAGTTTGACGTACAGGAAAAGGAAAAACTGGCTCCAGGAATATCCTGAACCATGGAATTCTGCCCTACAACCAGGAACTGCAGTAACAGGTCATCATATGTGATAATAATACACACTCCTGTTTCCAGAGCAGCTATGCAAAGTACAAAAGTAGGTTTAAATAGAACTCCCAGGACAAAATATATACACAAACATTATACCTATATACAAAGGTAGGTGTTTTCGAAATATAACATATTACTGATTACTTGTGTAAAACTCTCAAAAGCAATCTGATTAAAATCAGTCTATTTTCTTTTGCTTGTTTTTAAAATTCTCTTATCAACTGTTTTTTCCTACATATAATATGTTGTGTAATCAACTATAATTATTTGAAATCCATCTAATGACTATTAGTATTTAAATTAATTACCTCTACCATATAAAAGCCACAGAATTCTCCTGCTTGCCAAACCTTTAATTTAAATCTTTTAGTGCAACTGAAATTGTGAAAACAAATGACAGCAAATAGCAAAGAATGGAAATAGAGAGCTCAACACTCACATGATCACAGTCAATGAAAAGGAGCGTAGGTGTGGGCATAAAACAAGCTTTTCATGCAGTCTGTATGAACTGGTCTGGGGTATTCTCTCAGCTGCAGTGGGCAGTACAGTGTCAGGAGAATGAGCTGAATACATTAGTGTGGTCTGGACTACAATGAATATTATAATCATATTATAAGTCCACTACTATGTAAGCTACGTGACTCAGTGTTGACTCAACTGGCAACTCGTGGAAAAAAAAATGCATGCCACATACTGCAGCAGCTACTGTACAGAGGATTCATTGGTCAAATAGATAAATAGTTCAGTATACAAATCAACTGTATTTTCTGTAGAGGAAAACTGCAATAAGTGAACTAAAAATTATTTTTGTGTGACTACAAATTGCTTGCTTGTTGGCCTGTGACATTATGGTTTTCATAGTCTGAAAAAGTTTCCTTAAATTTCATAAACGTGACCACCCTCCAGTATTGTAAAAAAATTAAAAATGTGCAAAATTCCCCCAAAAATCTTAGTGGTCATGTATAATACAGTGTGACCCAATAACACCTCCCACATTTCAAAGGTAAATGACAAGAAATCATTGAAGAGAATTCAATTAGTCATTGTCTTTACAAGCTTGGAGGCGTTTTCTGAAAGCTGCCATGACTTGACGGCTCATGTTGGGGGAACAGAGGCTGTCTCCTGCTGAATAGCAAGAACCTTAAGGGCTTCAAGAGTTCGGGGCCAATACTCTCGTAATTTTATTTAGCCCCACAAAATAAAATCAAAAGGTCAGGGGAACGGGCCAGCCATCCAACATTCATTCATGCATTCATTCATCTTCTGAACCGCTTATTCCTACTTAGGGTCGCGGGGAGGCTGACGCCCATCTCAGCCAA
>JAOUQZ010000051.1:13511462-13523612 GCA_028564935.1 Neosilurus hyrtlii
ACACACACACACACACACACACACACACACACACACACACACACACACACACACACACACACACACACACAGAAACATACATTTTGTCATGTCGATCACTTTTTTTTTTTTTTTTTGTGGTTTGGTTGAGGTATTCCAGAAGCATTAAATGAGACAGATGAGTATTATGATGAAGAAAATAATAATTTGGAGGAAACTGACTGGCTGAATAACCTCCTTGATGAAATAGGTAATAAATCACATGTATTAAATATGTTTTATTGTTTGATAAAATGGGCATAGGAGTTTATATTTATATCATTAGAAGACGGTGTGGATAGAATAAATACACCCTTCGCCTTGAAAGCTAGTATTGCTCCAATTACCAGAAATAAGTTCATGTAGGAATTTTGCACAGTTCTTCAATATTCTCTAACATCAGCTTCCTGGAACTATTTGATCACGATTTCTTCAGTCTCAAGATGTTTGAGGGCTTTTCTGCATGTATTGCAAATTTAAAATCTTAAAAGTTTAAATTTGGGCTTTGGCTAGTCTATTCCATAACTCTTTTTCTTCAGTCACTGTTACTCTTCGAGGGGTTTGTTAGTGTGTTTAGGATTATTATTCTGAGGAAAGGTCCATCTCGGGTACAACTTTTAGACAATTAGCCATACATTATCTTTAAGCACTTATATGAAGTAGATTTCATAGTTGAATCAGTGAATGCAGGCTGTTTAAATAGTCCAGTCTCTCCCTGATGCAAGCATGTTCCCACTGACAGCTGTAAAAGATACACGCAGATTCTGCAATGAATATATGAAGTTCTAAAATGTTTATTTTGGCACCAAACAATCTGTTTTTGGGGTAAATTTGCTTGGGTCACTTTGTAGTAATTGGTTAATTATAGACAAATTATTTGTTTAAAAAGAATAGAGGCAGATTTTTTTTTAAGCATCTTGCCAGACTTACTGCCATCTGAAACTTTTTTTTTCTGAAAACTGAAATGGCAGGCATTATGACAGGCATGATGGCACCACACACTTTAATAGTTAAGAAAACACCAACCCTAAATGTTGGGTTTAATAAAACAGATTCCAATTGCAGGAGAGTCCATTTAATGGCACTTAATCTGGAACACCTGATTAAAATTATATGGACTTCAAGGTGTGATAAATGTAAGGGTGGACATACTTTTTCTATGCAACAGATTTTGTTTGTTGTTTTTATTTATTTAAATTAAGAAAATGGCTACAATTTGATGTATATTTTGTTGAAGCATCTCACCTTCATCTGTAGGCAGGTTATTGAAAGGGGGAAATGTTTAATTGTTCAAATATGTTTAAAAAAATCTTCAGTTTCCATAGGATGTATCTTTTTATATGTCTGTCAGTATATCTATAAGTTTATGTGTCTATCTATCTATAAAACTCACATTAATTAACACATAAAGTATCTAACCAGTTTTTTATTTGATTTGTCAGTGTGTGAGGTTTGATAATCCATGAAAAACTGTTGAATGTAGTCCTAGATGCTTTCCCTAAAATACTGGATTACTGAACTCTTATCTTTTCCATTATAACTGAGTGTGATGGGCAGTGGGCATTATTCACTGTCACTTCAGACACTTCAAGCACTTCCTTACTCTTGTCATTCAGGGTCTTGAATTTTTTCCCCTTGCTTCCCTCTTTCAATCTGCAGTTAAAAGTTAAAAGCCTTTTTTACTACTATAATGTGTATCATTGATGTTAGTAGAGTAGAGGCATTTAATAAAACAACGATTTTTTGTTTTAATTATAAAACTATAAATAAAATTTCTCTCTTGCTCATCCATACAGATCAGTGTGACCCAAATCCCTGTTACAACAATGGTACATGTGAGAATGCTGATTATGGTGATTTCAAATGCAACTGCCCTCGACCTTTCAAGGGAAAAAGATGTCAAGATGGTTAGAGGCCAAAGTTTCATTAGACCTTTCTTACTCATTTGAAAAGAAAAAGGTTTTTGGGGGCAATCATTTAAATTCTTCTCTCTTTTTTCAGTGATTAATGTGTGTAAGAATGTCAAATGCGGACTTGGTGAATGTGTTTTTATTGAGGAAAAGCCATTTTATGAGTGTAAATGTATTGCTCCCTTTCAGCCTCCTAACTGCAGGAAACGTGAGTGTGATCCCTGATTCTGACAGGAAACAAACATCATTAGCACATTGCTTACACAAGTGCACTAAATTTTCATTGATAATTTATTCATCAAAAAAACAATTCGAGAGCCACAATTAGGTGTTTATTTTTATCTTATGACTAGAAGGTCATTTTAAGGACAATATAAAAGCCTTAATTTGTTCTATTTTAGCCTCAGCCTGTAATCCAAGTCCCTGTTTGAATAATGGAACATGTGTCAGGGGTCGTACAAGGACTAAATTCCACTGCAAGTGTCCTGAAAACTACAAGGGAAAGTTCTGCCAAATCGGTTAATTTGCTTACTACTACTATTATTGTTATTATTATCATTATTATTATTATTATATTTTTAACCTTTTGTTTGGCTACATGCTGTTGATTAACTGTATGTGCATAAGGTCCTGATGATTGCTATGAGGGAGATGGTTCTTCATATAGAGGCTTTGTAAGTGAAACGGTGTCAGGACATGAGTGTCTGCCTTGGAACTCTCACAGAATAATGATGTTTGGTGCATCCGAAGACAGTGAAGATGCAGAAGATGATGATGATAATGATGATGATGTTGATGATGGAATTGGACCTCATAATTATTGCAGGTCAGACCTGCTTGTGTGTCTGCATGTGTGTGAGGAGAATGAGTAAGAAAAAAATCTGTATCTAATAAACTTTCAAATACTGCACCTTCCTTTTTCCAGGAACCCAGATGGGGAGAACCAACCCTGGTGCTTTGTCAAAATAAAAAATAAGTTGCTTTGGAATGACTGTAATGTCACACGCTGCCCTGAACCAGGTACCCATCCTCTATATTTGTTGTTTACTTTTACCATTCCCTCTCTTGCCAACCCTACCTTGTTTCAAACATTATAGTGTCTTCAACTAAGCCAACAACAGAGGGAAAGACAGAGCCTACTTTAAAGGATGAGTTCTCTGAGTGTGGAAAGAAATGGCCAAGTAGGATCACACCTAGGATCCTTGGTGGTAGGAAGACCAGGCCAGGGGCTCTTCCCTGGCAGGCTTCTTTGCAGGTGCGCCCCAGAAATAGTACTGAGAACTTCATCCATAGTTGTGGGGGAATTGTCCTCAGCTCCTGCTGGGTCCTAACTGCTGCTCACTGCATGTAAGTGTTGCCTCCAGTAATATTGTCTACCAATACATACTGATGTCTGAGCAGTAGACAAATTAAGCAGATGTTGTTTAAAAATAAAACCTTAAGAAAATGCAATGCATCTTTTAATATATTGCAAAATAATTAATATTGGTTTGTCAATTTTCTGTCACACATGTGACTTAACAGTGAACCCACAAATGAGATGCAGGTGGTTCTTGGTGGTGTGAACCTGAAGAAGCAGGAAGCAGCAGATCAAACTGTAGAGGTTGAAGATTATATCATGCATGAGAACTACACAGAGACTGAATTTGCCCTGTATAATGACATAGGTAATCATCTAAATTGCCCTACTTCCAAATACGATTAATTCATTCATTCATTTATTCATTTTCTAATATGCTTAATCCTAATTGGGGTCGCGGGGAGGCAGGCGCCCATCTCACCCGACTCTGGGCGAGGGCGGGGTTCATCCTGGACAGCTTTTCAGGCCATCACAAGGTTAACACTCACATAACCATTCACACTCACACTCACACCTTGGGGCGATTTGGAACAGCCAAAAGTGAATAGCCTACTGTGCATATTTTTGGGCTATGGGAGGAAACTGGAGTACCTGGAGAAAAGCCACGCAAGCACGGGAAGAACAAGCAAACTCTACACATAAACACCCGAACTTTGGAATTTAACCCAGGCCTTCTTGCTGTAAAGTGGACGTGCTAACCACCCCGCCACCGTGCTGTACAAAAACCATTAATGCACAAGCAAACTGGCACTTTCATTATTACTTTTTAACTAATGATGAAGCCATTAAAGGTGTTTGTTTTAATAATCATTAGCCCTGCTCAAACTAAAGGCTGTGTCAGAGAATGGTCTTTGTGCCAGAGAGACCAGGTTTGTTAAAGCTGCCTGTCTGCCTCCTGGTCCATTTCCTGATGAGACTGAATGCACCATATCAGGCTTTGGAGTCACTGAGAGAGGTTAATCTTTCATCTTTCTCTCTCCATTCTTCTATCTCGTATTTGTATAATCATGAGCTTTCCTCAGCTGACTTATATTGAGTCATGTTTGCATTTATTTTTAAATTTATTTGTCCCTGAAGATACGACAGGTTCTACTCATTTGCTGGACACAAAAGTTATCCTGATTAACCAGAGCCGCTGCATGGATCCTGAAATTCTTGGTGATTCACTGGATGACAGCATGGTCTGTGCTGGACGTTTGCAGGGAGGAGTTGACACCTGCCAGGTGTGTATAAGAGTGGTTTTAACTGCAACTGGGACTTGTAAATAAATAGACATATTAGCAGAGGTCCTGCGTGGTGCTTTGTGGAACACCAGTGATAAGGAAAGAGCATCTATCCATCGAGTTGTTTTTGGAATGTCAAGAAAAACCTATAGCATACATCTGTTCGTCCCTCCATCCTCGGTCCCTCCAGCATACGTGTACACATGGGAATCCTGTGTTATTCTTTGAAAATTTTAAATCTCAAAAAAGGAAAGACCTAAGAAAAAAAAAGAACAAGAGGCATGACATGAATAAATAAACAACTAATGATATTCTTGTGGAATTGAAATGTTCTCTAAACCTACGGTTTCTAAATGGTGTACTTTACATGTCAAGACTAAGATTGCGTGTTTGGTTCCCCCATTTTTATTCCCTTCTATAAACAAGTTATTAAAATGAATCTTGATATATATGTAGGATATGTGTATGAGGTTTTGAGAGTTCCCACAAAAAAACTTGTCAAGTATGAAAATCATATGGGAACTCTGCTTTTAGGCAGTGCCTACATCTATATATTACATTGAATCTCATTTATTTATTGGGTTAACATAATGTATGCATAAGAAATAGTGAAATATTATTAAAATGTTTACTTTGTACTTTTATTTTGCTGTTTTTTTCCCTCTCTTTATAGGGAGACTCTGGAGGCCCTCTTGTCTGTAAGAATAACGGAACGCATTATGTCTATGGAGTAGTGAGCTGGGGTAACGGCTGTGGGTTGCAGAATAAACCTGGCGTTTATGCTCGTGTCACCCACTTCACTGAGTGGATAAAGGAAAAGATGCATGCCACATAGACTTGTACTACATACCACATTCATGATTTATTAACTGTCTGAATAAAGCAACATGAGACAGTTTAGAGCTTAATTTTGAAAAAGCTTTATTTTTGAATCCCGGTGTCATGAGTTATACATCAAGCATGTACTCTTATTATGTTCATATCTACTGACATACCTGAAAAAAGCTGAACCTGCCAGGCATAATGTATACTGTATCAAACATCTGTTAAATAGAACTCTTCTGCCACTGGCAGTCTAAACATAATGATTGTCCACCTGTGACACATAAGGCTGTTATACATTACCCTCAAATGCTACCATTAAATAAACACTTCTGTCTATTTCAAAACAGGATGTGTTTTTCCAGTAAAGCTGTTTGCTTCATTTGTTAATTCATTTAGGTCAAAGGCACTTTTCTTTCATTAGAACAATCCTGCTTTCTTCACATACACAAGACCCTTTCTAAAAGATTCCACTCGTACTTACTCATGATAATCTTGCTCTCGGTCAGTTTATAAAACCTTAAAAAAAACTTTTACAGTTTTTTAAGTTTACACTTCCATTACTTTTACTCAACCTCCACCTTCCTAATTCTTAAATCATTATCATATTCAGGTTGTGCACTCTACTGAATATTCCTCACTCCACTGAATTAATGGTAGAAAAACAGGCACTACATAGCATCACCATCAACTGCTTTCTTTACGCTAATGTAAATTAGGAAACAATCATTCATTCGTAATGATTTTTTTCTCAGAGGACTGCTTGGTGAGGGACTGGTTTGTAGAAGACTTAGATGTTACAGATTGCACTGTCATGGATTTAGTGGTTTTTGCCTGTTTGAATGTAGTGTGGATGGTCTTCTTCCTTTTGACATGAAGGATCTCCATGGCATCGGGATTAACTGCAGACTGTTGGACATTCTCTGTGGTTTCCACTTGCTCTGAAGAACTGTGCTGCTGATTCTCCAACTGTAGCTGACGCTGGAGCATCTGAAGGGAGGAAGTGGACAGGAAGGGAGTGGAATGGAACAGAAGAAAGAGAAGTGAGGGGGAAAGGAGGAAAGGTTTTTTAGGTTTTACATCGCATGCCTTCAAGATTTGTTGTAGATAGTAAATTCCAATCAGTTATCATACCATCAATTCCTGATACTTGGAGATGGCTTGCTCAGTATCCAGTCCTTCAGCCAGGCCCAGCTCCGCAGCTCTCCTGGCCATTTCTACTTTATGAGAGCCTGGAGGAGTCCAGCCCACTCCCTTTATCCAGTTCAGGTCAGATTTATAATTCACCTGCAACCATTCACACAAAATAAGAACAGCAAATGAGAGACCATTAGCTCTCCAATACATCTGCTATCAAAGTCACTGATATATTAAACCTAAATGGTGGGGAAATAACACCATAAGAGTAAAAGTTTCCTTATTGATAAATGTCCTTTTTCTCTTAAGTGTCTTAAATATTCTATGGTTCCATCCATAATTCATATCTTGTAATCAGTACAATCCAGAAAGTATATAACTATCACATAGAACCCAAAAGGTTGCTCTCACATCACTCTGCAGCTTGTAGGCTTGTTTAGCATGTTGGAAGTTCAGCTGTTGTGGGTCACATGTGTAGTTATGGAGATGTTGGCGGTATCTGATGTCACTGGCCTGATCCTGGCTCTTCCTAGCATGCAGGAATTCTGGCTGGTCTGCATGTATCTTAAATTGAGATCGTGTCTCCTGGAATTGCTTCTTGTATTCATTTTCACTCTGCAGCTTGCCAACAGCCAGAGAATGTCTCATCCTGGGGTCATCGTCAACACTGCGGAGACCTATCTGATGGCCCTTCTGCTTTACAAATGCCTCCTTGTAGTGAAACTAAATAATAGATGAACTTTAGTTTAATCCAACAGCTGTTAAGTGAGAAAATGTTGTTTCTTTGCTTTTAGACAAGACTGATTAATAATTAAAAGTTGATACTCACATCACTAGCGATTTCTCTCGAGGTCTTGGCTGTCTGGAAGGGTATAGCATCTAATCTCAAATCATAGCCAGCTGATTTCACCTGGTCTCCTGTTGCCTTGTAAACTTTCTATACAATGAAACATAAGATAGAAAATGCACCAATGACATTACATTTAGTAAATGAGCACAGTATTTATATATATATATATATATATATATATATATATATATATATATACACAGAGAGAGAGAGAGAGAGAGAGAGAGAGAGAGAGCTTATGTCGTACATCACTGATCTGCTGTGCGTTGATTTTTGCTCTGATGAACTCAGGGTGATCTGGGGGTAGGGTGTATTTGTGCATGGACTCAGAATCACCTGATTTGTACAGTCTCTGCAATACACAGTAGCTGATTATTACAGTGTACCAACACTTTTAACCCACTGTACCTATATAATTCATTGGCATTTCCATGTTATCTTCTAGGAATCACTTAATTGTTAAAAGTCATTAGCGGTAGACTTGCCTCACTACACTGCATGTAACTGTTCTTGGCATGGACAATATCAGGGGAATCAGCCACTTTGGTAAACTTCAAATGGCCAGGAAGTTGACGATATTTCTTCTGGAATAACAGAAATAGGCTTATATTGTAACATACCAAACATTAAATTATTGCATAAATATAATAAAGTGTAGGATTTGTTCAATGTTATTGTGTGTTTTGATTGAAAACCATGGATTTACATCACTGATTAGCTCTCCAGCTTTTCTTGCGGACTCAATCTGAGGTGCACCTACTGAATCCCAAGCCACTCCTTTCATGAAGTTTAGATCTGATTTGTACAAATTCTGAGGAAAAAGATACACATTACTCTGTATACTCGCCAGCAACAGGGTTCAAACCCAGGACCTTCTTGCTGTGAGGTGAAAGTCTGAAATACACCACCATGCCTGCTGTATACTCCATTTAAATGATAATATATACATTGTTTTGTTCTAAGCTAGGTAGAATCAGCAGAAAATCTCTCTCTACTAAAGTCTTCCCCAATAAACTCCTTTTTTCTTACCTGGCTCTGCAGCTCATAAGCCTTCTTAGCCCACTGCATCTTCATGTCATTCGGTAATACAGTGTAGGAATGGAGACGGGACTTGTAGTCCTGGTTACTGGCCAGGGACTGGGCTTTCTTGGCATGAACCAGGTTGATCAGATCTAGTCCAAGGTGATATTGCCCGCTGTTAGACATGACATCCTTACGGTAGTCTATGTCACTCTGCAGACGTCCCATCTGGTAGCAGTGTAGAAGGTGAGAATCATCCATAATGCTCCGTGCTCCAATGTGCTTGCCCTTGTCCAAAATGTGATTGTGCTTGTACATGTACTGTGGAATGGAATGAATTCACACATCCAGGTTAGTAATGATAAATGGAAATATAAATATACAAAAGTAATAATAATAATAATAATAATGTACAACTGATACAAAATAATTTGGGTGATCCAGTCATGCTGCACTGAGGTTAGACACCACAGGGAAAACTGCTAATTATGCCTGTAGCCAATTACAGAAAATGTAAAATTAGCATGGACTTTCTTACATCGCTGGCAATGCCTGTAGATGCTTTGGCTGCCTGGAAGGGGATGTCCTGCATTGTAAGTTTATACCCCTGAGCTCTCAGCGTGTGCCATGAATCTTTGTACTTGATCTAGAACGAAAGCACATTTGAAAAACTACAGTACAACAGTACAATAGGACGAAACAAGAAAATATTGTAATACACATACAGTAGAATAATATCAGGGTTATTATTTGTTTTGTTATTTTTATTTATTTTTTTATTGTAATTTATTTTAAGTGGCCTACATCACTGAAATTAGCAGCGTTAATCTTGGCCTGGGTGATCTCTGGTCGTTCAGCTGTGATGGTGTAATTATGCCTGAGGTTCTCGCCTTTCTCTTTGTACAGTCGCTGTTGAATTTGAACATACACATTGTAACATACACATAATTTTCCTACTTTGTTTCATCTGAGCCTAAAGAAAATAGGAAAAGTGAAGATATCATGTGGCAAAAGCACAATGAAACACACCTCATTTGTGATCTTATTGCTGAACTTGGCATGAACAATATCAGGGGAATCTGTAACAGATGTATGCTTAAATGCATACGGCTGCTGTCGATATTTTTTCTGTTGAATAAGGAGAAATTGCACTGTTAAAATATTATTTTCTTTATATTTCTGAGAGATTTTTTCATTAGAAGAAATCTCCAAATCATGCAAAACCAAAATGCCATACCTCACTCATTAGCTCTGTCGCACGCTTGGAGCCTTCAATCTGTAAGGCACCAGTAGCAATCCAGGCAGCTCCCCGCAGGTAATTCAAATCAGAGCGGTATGCCTTCTGTTACACACACACACACACACACACACACACACACACACACACACACACACAAAGCAGAAGTCAGTAATTGTTCAAAAAGAATAAATCAGATATTGTTTTTTAGAGAATCACTCTCACTTATTCACTCATTATTTGCTGAACTGCTTAATCCTACTAGGGTTGCGGGGTGGCTGGATTTTACAGTATTTCATCAACTGATCATAGACAGTAATTTTATTAGAGGTTACCTCACTCTGCAGTTCATAAGCTCTCTTGGCAGCTTGCACCTTCAGGTCATCAGACACAGTGGTGTAGTGGTGCAGGGTAAATCTGTAGTCTTGGTCACTAACCAGAGCCTGGGCCTTCTTAGCATGAACCACATCTAACATGTCCATTGGGAGGTGGAACTGAGAGTGCCCCTTAGCAGAGTCTTTCTTATATTTAATCTACAAAGGGTGCATGAGTTCAATCAGTAAGTTTTCCAAATGTATCTCTAAATTAATATGAACATTATGAATATTAATATTGTTTTCAGCAGGGTTTATTAGAGGTTCAAGTAGAAGTGTACACAGTTGCTGTACTCACATCACTCTGTAACTGGGTGGCATGCACTGAGTGGGCAATATTAATGTCGTCCTGCAATCCTTTCAGGCCAATCATCTTACCCTTCGACTTCTCAAACTGCTCTCTGTATTTTTGCTAGAAGTGAAAAAAGAAGCGCTTAATACTTTTCCCATTTTAAATAATAGCACAATATAATGCAAGATAGGATCACTCTTACATCACTAAGTATCTCTCCAGAGGATTTGGCAGCCTGGAATGGAATAGCGTCCAAACGTAATTTGTAGCCTGCATCTCTGAGCTTTTTCCATGATTCTTTATATCGTGTCTTAAAAACACACAAGAAAAACTCATTCAATAAGTGGATGTTATGTTGAAGAAACCATGGTGATAAGGAAATATAGGAAAGCACCCATTCGAACATCTCACCTCACTGAGGTTCATGGCATTAATTTTGGCCTGCACATGCTCTGGCAGGTCTCCTGTCATTGTGTAAGTGTGCTTCTCATTCTCTCCCTTCTCTCTGTACAACCTCTGTATGATCACAATATATCTAAATAAATCTCCATAATTAGGAGCACTGAGAAAGGTAATCTCATTGAATAAATTCTCAGAAAAGTCATCATGTCAACACTGTAACAAAAGCACATATTTATGTGTACAAAAATAATTAAGATCCTGATTCTCTGGGATTTTCTTACATCTAATGCCAGTTTGTTGCTGAGTTTGGCCTGCACCATCTCTGGTGTATCCTCCACACTGGTGAATCTCAGAGCACTCACATTCTGACGATATTTTTTCTAAAACATACAGGTGACACATTAATGCACAGTGTGTAATATATTGTAAAACAACATTATATAAAATAGTTAATGTTCTAAGAAAGTGGCTCATGGGTACTGCACAAGATACAGTATGTTATGTTTCATATTCCTAGGCTTGTAATTCTAAACTATGTTAAAAAAAGGAATATTAAGTTTGTCTAGTCTAATAAATAACTTTAATTAACTGATAATAAGATTGTCAAACGAATCAATATACTGCTGCCCAGATGCTCTAAATAAATATTTTAGCAACAGTTTATAGTATATATGCAATTCTTATTCTATGTTTTATTAATATTTTGCTGGAAAGTATTTCAGTGTACAGGCCCTGACTCAATGGACAATATGTGTATTTTTTGTTTTTAACATGAAAAATATGTATAACTATAATAAATTGCTCAGAGCTCAGACAGTTACCTCACTGATGATATTACTGGCCTTCTTAGCCTGCAGTACATCAAGAGATCCAGTCGTCTCCCAGCCAACACCCTTCATCCAGTTCAAATCTGAACGATACTTTTTCTGGAGGAGAAACCAGTTCATATATTCTCAGTTAACATATTTTAGTTGTGTTATTACAGGCGATCAATAACATTTAAATATATTATAGAGTTTTATGGTTTTGGCTGACTCTCACATCACTCTGTTGGCCATAGGCTTTCTTGGCCCACTCCACTTTCATGTCATTGGGCAGACTTGTGTACTTATGCAGGAAAGTTCTGTAGTGGGTTTCTGTAGCCAGGTCTTGGGCCTTTTTGGCATGACTAATTGTCATCATGTCAAGTGACACATTGTATTTGGTCTTACTGTCCTCATACTTTTTCTTATAATTACGGTCACTGTGGAGTTTAGTGGCCAGTGTTGAGTGGGCCAACTGAGAATCATCTGTCACAGTCTTCACCCCAATCATCTTTCCTTTTGTCATCTCATAATGTTGCTTGTATTTCACCTACAGAACAACATAAAATGGCTGTCAATAATAATAATAATAATAATAATAATAATAATAATAATAATAATAATAATAATACCGTGTTTCCCCGATAATAAGACACTGTCTTATTTTTTTTTTCGGTTCAAAAAACACCATAGGGCTTATTT
>JAOUQZ010000051.1:13539359-13549414 GCA_028564935.1 Neosilurus hyrtlii
AACTCCAGCCAGCATCAGCACACCAGGACCGACCACAGGACTCACAGAGCAGAAGGATCCGGAGAATCAGGATCACCGACATCCACGGCATAGCATGTGTATCTCTGCAAAACACGGGGGGGGGGGGGGTTCTGTTAGGTGTTCTTACAGCAATGTAATGGTCTTGTTTTGTTGTTTGGTTTGAAATTACATAATTATTAACTCTTGGCTTCTTTTGTAGTTTGTGCCGTTTAGTAAAGGGTTTCTCATTGTGAACTATTCTTATTACAGCATTCTAATCGAATGTTCAGTGCCTTCATGTTTGCCATTGCTGTATTTTGAAATTCTCTTGTTTCCTGATTTACAGCAAGAAGAACAAGGATGAACAGTTGCAGGAAAAGGAATCGACCTCTGAGCAGCGCTACAGGATCATTTCTCCAATGTGCCAATATAAAATGAACCACAAGCGAGTAGGAAAATGTATCATCATTAACAATAAGAACTTTCATCACACGACAGGTAGGCCTCATTAAACATCTTACATTATTAATAAAATGGGAATCCTTTTTATTGATTCAAATATAAACCTTATAATATTAATAATGAAATAAATAGCATTATGAATATCTTTAGTAGGGCCAGCTACAAAAAAAAATGTAACACGGATATTATTGTGTTTATGTAAGGGATGAATGTACGGAATGGCACGGATCGAGATGCAGGAGAACTGATCAAATGCTTTAAGAACCTGGGTTTCGATGTTACCATCTACAATGACCAGACCTGTGAAAAAATGAATGGCATACTGAAAAGTGGTGAGTTATTCAAACAGACAGCACTGCTGTTTATGCAGTTATTGTTATGATAGCTATTTCTGTTCAAACCTCATAACAACATAAGACCTGTTTTTTATTGCAGCACATTTTTTTTCTTTATATTTAAATAAAAACGCAAGGGCCTTTGTAGTTGATATAGTGATTTTTATGAATGGTAGATTTAGGTTATAGTACTCCTTTTGCTCAGCTCTCCTTTTGTATACCAAATAATCACTAATATTATTTTTACTCATTGTCCTTATCCTGTGTGTGTGTGTGTGTGTGTGTGTGTGTGTGTGTGTGTGTTTGCATCAGTGTCGGAAGAGGATCACACCGACAACTCCTGCTTTGCCTGCATCTTGTTAAGCCATGGAGAGGAGGGAATGATCTATGGAACGGACAGGGCCATGCCCATCAAGAACATAACCTCCCACTTCAGAGGAGACATGTGCAGGAGCCTTGTGGGCAAACCCAAGCTTTTCTTCATCCAGGTAAAAAGAGGAACAGGACCTACATGACTGTACATATACAGTTTTGTTTCCTCAGCATGGTCACTTACCTTGCTAACTCTTTCTTGTCCGCTTGTGGAGGATATTAATGAGTTATTCTCACAGGCCTGTCGAGGTTCAGAGTTTGATGATGGTATACAGACTGACTCAGGAACACCACATGACACTGTAGAAACAGATGCGAACCCCAGACACAAAATCCCAGTGGAGGCAGACTTCTTGTTCGCATACTCCACTGTTCCAGGTAATATATAATGTTAATTACGGATAGGTTGGTCTCCATTTAATATCATATTCCCAGTTAACAATTTATATTTTAACAATGGTGCTGCAAGATTGCTTTAAAGTTCATTCATTCATTCATTTTCTAAGCGGCTTAATCATTCACAGTCACACTCACACTTAGGGGCAATTTGGAACTGCCAATCAGCTTACGGTGCATGTTTTTGGACTGTGGGAAGAAACCGGAGTACCCGGAGGAAACCCACTCAAGCACAGTGCTAACCACTGCACCACTCTACCGCCCTGCATTGAGGTTTTGATAATGTTGTTTGTAGTCTTCCAAAAACATTGTTGAAATGTTAGAGGTAATATTTTCATTGAATGTCTCAAAGCATTCTCAGAAGATGCTACACTAAGATTAATTTGCAAGGAATGTCTGTGTGGACTGTGTTTTCCTCTTCAGTACCTTCCTGATTCACTGGAGAGGAAACCCCTGTATGGATGTGCACAGTCCTTGTCCCACACTAGATGGCGCTGTACTGGGGGCCTGAATATGTGTGACATTTTGTCAAAGTCAAAACAAGGCTGTGCATAAAAGTTATACGCATGTTCTCAATAAACGCTTTAACAGTGTTACAATGTTCAGAAAATGATTTGTGCAACTAACTGAATTATTACTGTAATGCAAAACATTGTGTGTGAGCTGGGTTCCAAAAAAAATTGCAGAAACATGGAAGTTCCTTTTGTGTTTTAATCAGTAAGTAAGAGATAAAACAAGACAGGGCTTGCTGTTTTAGGAAAATAATCAACACTGAGGTAACTTGATTATTTTCCTATAACAGCAGAAGGTTTTATTTTATCAAGTTTTATCAAATTTATTCTCATTAGACGAAAACATTAGCCAGCAAATGTAATTGTTATTTATTATAAATGATACCTTCTCCTTTTTAGTTTCCTGTAGTTACATGGATTGTCCATGAGGCAGTTTATTTCCCATTATCACTTACAGCTGTAAATAGTTGTAATCCTTTTTTTGTTTGATTTTTTTTTTTTTCAAAAATGCAACCTGTCAAGTTACTGACAAACCCCATCGTCTCACTGACTTTCTCATATCAAGAAAACTTCCTTATATCTTATAGAATCTGTCACCATATCAACTGTTAGTATATAATACATGGGAACAGAGCGATCTGATCGGTCCATTATTTTGTGTGGATAATACTTCAGTGTGGATAATACTTCAAACAAAGTGATGGACACACACACAGTGTTTTACGGTGATTTGGAGCCGGGGGGCATTATCACACTTTACAAATGGAAAAGTAATCCATTAAAGATTTTAGTTTGTTTTACTTGTGTTTCATGTAGTATGTACCAGAACATCTCTATGGAGTGCAGTTTACCTTCATTTTGAATGAGTGCGCTGAAGAGACTGGAAAGGACACTGTTAGTTTCAGCAAAGTCTGTCTCAGTATCATGGTTAAGATAAACTATAGTAATCTTGTTTTAGTTTGCTTTTCATTGTTTCCATGTTGTTCTGTATGTAGTAAAACATCAAATGCTGACTGATTGAGTGGTGCATTTCTTGTTCAGGTTACTACTCATGGAGAAATCCAGGTCGGGGCTCTTGGTTCGTCCAAGCTCTTTGTAACATCCTCAGTGAGTTCGGCAAGCAACTAGAAATCTTGCAGATCCTGACGCGTGTAAACTACATGGTGGCAACCAACTTTGAGTCCTGGTCTGAAGACCCTCGCTTCACTGAGAAGAAGCAAATTCCATGTGTTGTCTCCATGCTGACCAAAGAGCTTTATTTTAATTGATTTCTCAATGACCACAGCGTTTCTCTATGGTCATCAGTTTCATTTTTTAATTCACAATTTTTTTTTCCACCTTTTTTTCTTTTCAGTTTTAATCATTTTAGCAGCACACATTTTCCCATCACAGTGAAAGCTGGAGTCTGATGACTGATATACTGACTGACTGACCAGCAGGATGTGACCACTTGGTCTCAATATTCAGGGATGAGCCAGACACGGCTAGAATTAGTGTTGTTTGTGTGGGAAAACAGTAGTTTCTTTCTGACTTTATTCTAGGCACTTAATAGATTTATCAGAAGCGTGATTCTTTAGATGCACTGCATGTTAATACTGATTATTTTATCTTTTCTGTTTATTCCATAAAATAATAATATCACTGTTCTTTGTCCTTTGGCAGTGTGAAATATTCATGTTAAGTTTTATGACATGACGGGTAAGGACCCTGTAGCCTTTAAGTTTAATATTTAGTAGCCTAAATTTAAATATATTTTAGAAGTGTCACTTTTTCCCATTTCTCTCTTTTTTATTATCATTATATAAAGCAGCATATGGCACCCAACAACTGGATTTTATTCATCATTTTATTCATCATTGAATCATGTGCAATGTCATATAGCGCTATTGGTGATCAGGAGAATGCAGTGGTCAGTGGTTGGAGCTGGATCAACTGGATTTAGCTCATTAACATTTTTGTACTTACTGTTCTTGAACCACACACAATTACAGTAGTATGTCACTGACTGCTAATTTATATAAAATAATTAAACTAAAGTACAGGAGGTAGTGGATTGAATTTCAGTGTAGTTGATGTGGACTTCAACATTATTAATGGGTTTGGAGTGACTTTTATTTAAAGCATTTAAATAATAAAAATATATATTTTTAGTTATTTCTATTAAGGTTTTTTCCTACAGATCCTATTTTTGTGAAAGAAACAAATTTGCATGAATTACACACACACACTTTGGAAGCAACACATGTATAAAAGCTGTGATTCTGAGTTCTATATAATGTTTTGTCAGTTTATCTACAGAGGCAGCTACTGTATCATTAGTTGGAGGTTTTAATGAACTGTTCATTTCTAACAGATTTCCCGGTCTATACAAATGGACCAAGTGCATTTTCTGCACTTGTGTTGAAATAAAAAGATTCCTTAAAGACTGATTATAACTCATTTTTATGGTTCTCAGAACATCTAATAAATGACTTGAAACTGAAGAAAAGAGAATTGTGTAAATTAGTTTTAATAGTAAACTGATCTTAATGTGAGTTTTTACATAGATGAAAAGCCTCTATTTTTGTTTAGGGCCAAAACAAATTTAAATGACTGCATCCGACACTCTTTCTTGAAGCCTTCTACTGTATTAAAACATAAATACTGCTTCTTGTGATGTGTAATGCTTTTATCTATATTTTATGGCATTCAATCATACATTTATACTGTACACGGCTGCCTTTGTTTTTTTTGTTTGTTTGTTTTTTCATTTATCCTTGGCATCTTTGCCCGCTCAGGTTTTCCCATTACAGAGTGGGTGCTGACCTGGAGGCATCACAGATCAACAGTGGGTTCCAGTTTTTCCCCTGGTTGTCATGGCCAGGACAGACAGCTTGATGAAGTGTGTCTGTAAATATGCCTGCACAAAAGCTATAAAGTGGGGTCATGGTGTCTGCACCAAGGAAGCAAACGAGACCCCCACACGAGCTGGAGAATATCCCGATACGTTGGAACTGCCTCCCGGTTAAATGGGTGAGCTCATGGGGAACCCCATTGTGCCAAGCTGTGTAGTCACCATTAAAGTATTCCACACACCAGGACTCAGGTCCACGGCCCAGCCAGCACTGCTCTTCACGGCCTTTTCTGGGGATGCTGGGATAGGTGAGTCCTAGCTCCCAGTAGGTTTTGCTGCTGACCTGCACCTCCCAGTAATTGCGCCCTTCTTGGAAACCATCTTGGCTTATCACGTTTAGAGTTGTGTCAAATCTGGAAGAGTTTTCGGGAACTTCCTGCCAAGTGTCCGTGTATGTAACTGAGTCTCCTGATGGAGAAATGATGAGTTTTGGATGAGCAGAATCAGGGTTCAGAACAACTTTTTGAGCATCTGAAACAGGAAGAGAAGACAAAGCAACATAGTAGCATTACTGTATACCGACAAGCAAGTACCATTACAGCCCTAAAATAGTGAAAGCATACACTTGCTATAGTATGAAGGATAATAACGATAAATGATTAATGAGGAGCTTACAGCTCTGGAAGAGTTTCTTGGTTACAGGAACCTGTGAGCGAATGAATAGCAATAAATTAGTGGTTAAACTTAGCAACTGCTCGTTCTTAAACTTGTCCATTTGGATGCACTCTGGATCTGTCATCTTCAGAGTCTCTGTAATCCTGTAGGAGAACAATGACCAAAAATAAATCCATGGATTACGGTGAGAATTCTTAAGCACTGGTGATTTATGACTTTCTCTCCCAATTACATGTACCCAACCATTTCTTTGCCAGCTTTAAGTTGATTTTTGCACATAATTGTCTCCTCACTTTAACTATGCACCTTGATATTACAACTTAACAACCCACAGGTTACTTACCTTCTATCTGTTTCTGAAATCTGCATGGAAAAAAACAAACATAACTGAGAGTATGACTCACTGGAGGAAACAAAAGGTCATACTTTATATCAGAACAGGTGCTTTAGTATATCTATTTTCAGGCAGTACCCTGTCCAAGTTGTGTGTTTTGTCTTTGTCAGACAGCTGCTGCTCCAGGTCCTGTATTAGTTGGTAGCATCTTTCTATGTTCTCCTCAGTGGTTCTCTTCACAGCTTCCTGCTCCATGTCTAGCTCACACAGTGTGATTCGCAGGTCTTCATCCAACACTCGCTTCATGTCATCATACTTCTTTCTGATCTTTTCTTTCAGTTCTGCTGTCTTTTCCTGAAATGGATAGAACAGCCATATAAGGACCATAAAATGCATACATCAGATTTCTCTTTTGGTAAAAGTAGGACTTACAAAAAAGTACTCCTGCTTTGCCGACAGTTTTTTCATTCGATAACCGAGAATATCCCTTTGTTTTTTCAAGTACTCCTGCTGTTTTACAGGAGTGTCCTTAAATTAAACATGTTAATATATTTGAAATGGGGTTTGATCCTAATATAATCATTCTCAATGAATATATAGCTTAGTGAGACTTTTACCTGAGATTGAGTCTTCATAGTCCCGACAAAAGTTTAGCTGTTCAGAAAAACTCCACAAAATGCTCTAATGTTAACGCTTCCCTTCTCTACCAGTATTACCAGCTTTATTGCTTTACCATCCCATCCAGGAGTTGAGCTCCTAGTTAATTCATGCAGCAGAAGCCGGGATAGGTCTGATGAGCCAATAGGCTTGGGTGTAAAAAAAGCAGCGATTACCAGCAAAAGATTCCTCATCACAAGCCTCCAGCTTTTATATTTGATTGGTGTGTGGCGGTGGTGTGTTGGTGGTGTGTGTAGGTTTTTGGGCTGGGGTGAGGGAGGGGGTTGGACAGATAACTGTCCTTGAGCGCTGGGAAACATTTCATTTCTGTCACCGAGGTCCATAAATCAATAGTTTTAAGTGTTGTAGAGTAACAAGCTATACTGAACTCTGCTGTTCAATTGTTCAGCCTTTAAATTAGTGGGCATCATCCAAAAAATGCGTCTATTTATATCTGTCATTTATTCCAAAAGCCTTTGCTGGGACTGTGGACATGTGACAACAGATGCAAAATAGAAAAGCACTCAGAGAACACAGACCTCCGCTACGCCGCTCAGTACCACCATATGGTATTGTTAGAAATGCAGCATTTTTATAAACGCAACATATGTTTATTATTTGAGCACTGCAATGCAAACACACAGCCGTTTATGTGACTGCATTGTGTATAGTGCCTGCCTTGAATAAGAGGCCTTGTGCTCGTATAAGGAAGAATTATTAATTGCATTGATTTTGTGATAATTGGCCTAAAAGTTGTACAAAAAGCTAAAGGAATGAGATTACACCATTGAATGCAAGCCTGGAAGGGATGCTTTGATATGGTGACACACGCCACGTCATCCACAACTCTTTAAAAAATTTCCTGCATCCAGACAATAATCTGGATCACTGCCAACATTTAATCAATTATTCCTTGTACTATTTCTGATTCATCCTGAAAATGTCATCAAAATCCATTCATAAATTTTTGAGTACTGTTGCTAACAGACAGACAAACAAACCAACCGTCGCTGGTGAAAACAAGGCCTCCTTGGAGGAGATAATTAAGGACATAAATTTGATTATTGTACATGAGGTGGATTAGTAACTGTATCTGTATTTATGTATGTCTTTGTGCTGGTCTGTGTGTGTGTGTGTGTGTGTGTGTGTGTGTGTGTGTGTGTGTGTGTCTTTGATTTGTTCTTGACTGCCACTTTGTCAGTCAACATTCATAGTGCAGTATTTTCCATAAGTAGCCTGCTGTCCTGATCTTTGTGTGAATGACATACACAAATGGTTGGAATGTGGTATGTGCATAAAAAAAGAGATGCAAGAAAGACAGAGTTGAAGTCCAGAAATATAGCCAGCATTCTGAGTGAGTGCAAATCAAGAACAAGCCGCACCAATGCCAACCTACCGTGTGCTGCCAGGTTTATGGCTGTTTGACGGACACTAAACATTTATATGATGTCTGGAAATTAGGGAGAGAGTTCGTTACAGACTGAACAGGTGTCTGGTAACACTGCTGGGTTCCTTACTGTTTCTATCCAGCATGCAACACTGATGCACTTTAATTCTTTATTGAAAAGTATAAAAACAGTTCACAGTGCTACACCAAGTCACAGCACACAAAACAAGGAAGTGGAGCTGTGTAAATGAATGTCTTGTGATAGTTGGATTTGATAATGTCAAATGTGCAGATTGGTCATCCAGAAAATGTGGAGGGTTTTTTATTATTACACCCTCTGACAGCACAAAGGAAGTTCAAAGCCACACCAAACCATGGTTTCTTCTCCCTTTTCTTCAGCACAGATGATTACAGCAGCGATAATCACCTTCATCAGGTAAAGCTGCATTCTTAACATTTTTCTAAGGACAAAGAAAACTGGTCAACTTTGTTCAACTTCAGGAATTTGAATGTCGTGCATCTGATCCTGTAGCTAATCCTGATCCAGCCCCCCCCCCCCCCCCCCCCCCCCCCGTTCTCATTTTATTTCCTGTTTCAAACCAGCCACAGGTTATACTACAACTTTCCATTATTCAGAGATGTAAAATGACATTGAGTTAGTATAAAATGTTGTACAGACAGAGGTGAATATTTATGCCTTTAACTCATTGTCAATCCAGAGAAGTGCTGACCATGGTGCATTATATTTCTCGTGGGAAGTAGTGCTAACATTAATTACAGCATAGGTGGAGAAAAAGAGGAGTTATGTGCTGGTTACCTGTACAAGTCTCCCCAAGCAAGCATGTTTAAATTCCAGGTACTTGTTTACAACAGAGTTCTTTAAAAACATACATTAAAATGCCAAATAATCTCTCTTTACCTTTACCTGCTAATGTTGCAGAAATCATGGAAGCGGAGATATTTTGTTCTTCTAAAGAGAAGTAAAACTACATGCCATCTTAAATATTTTGAAAGTAAAGAAACAAAGAAGAGTGAACCCCTTGGAGTTATCATTCTTTATCAGTGCCTGGTTAGCTTTCCTATCACGAACTTCCCGAGAATCAACAGTAAGATAAATGCTAAAAGTGCAAAACTTGCTGTCTTTTAGGGTCTCGTTGATGTTTTTCAATCCTGAGAGCAACTCCATGTGTAAATGGGTCCATGAAAATTTGAGGTGCTCTCCATCCTGTGATCTTTTTATGAGAGTGGCTGACCAAGACTACTTTCTTGTTGTGGAAAACAGGTATGCTCTGATTAAGATTTTTTTTCTTGTTTAAATTTCTAAAAATGGTCATGCTGTTTTAGCTCCTGCTTCACTCACCTTAAAAGGTGCCATAACTTTGAAAGGAAATGACATAGGATCATTGGTCTATTGGTCCTCCACATGTGTGAATATGATGGGATTCCTTGTCATGCATGTTTTTTTTGTTTTTTTTTTGTTTTTTTAATGAGATGCATGGAGAAGATGCTCCACATGCCATCTCTAGAAGGTGACCCAGGGCTTCCCATACATGTATTGGCTATATCTCTTTTGTGTATACAACTATTTAAAGAATGACAATCAAAATCCTAACATTACAGTCTCCAGTCATTACATCTTTATCATGTAATTGTCACAAATGAACACAATGTCATGATATGTCTAGACTGTTTTAAATTAACTTTTCTTGCAACAAACCAATTTCAAATGGTAATATTAAATTTCAAGTTTTTTATTTCAAGTTTTATTGTCACATACAAATTATACACAGTACAATATGTAGTGAAATGCTTAGTACGACGGTCCAAATGTAAAGAGTAAACTATCAAGCAGCAAGAACAAAAGAACAATAATTAAAATTTTAGAAGAAAAACTTTACGAGGAAAATAACAATTGTTCTTATTTATTTATTTGTTTGTTGGTTTGTTTATTTATTTATTTTTACAAAAAAAAAAAAACAATTTAAAGGATTTGGGTCAGCTTAAGAAAAGGACAATAAGAAAAAATACATTGAATAAATTAAGATATACATGTGTGATAGAATATCTGTATATATATAAAATGCAGTGTAGG
>JAOUQZ010000051.1:13549514-13567838 GCA_028564935.1 Neosilurus hyrtlii
AGATAGATAGATAGATAGATAGATAGATAGATAGATAGATAGATAGATAGATAGATAGATAGATAGATAGATAATTTAAAATAAACATTGTTTACATAAAATTTAGCAACACCTTCTGATCATTTGAACATTAAACAGTGGTGTGGTAATGCAATAGAAATACTGCAGTTTATGGTTTAAGCTTATTCTTATATCTGTAATAGTACAATATCGACACCAATCAAAACAATAAGGGGGCTTTTTACACCTGAGGCTAGAGGCTCATTACAGCCGGAGTTTCTGTAGTGTGAAGTGTCTAGGAATTCAACTCCTCCTGGATGGGGCACATCACACCTTCTCAGTATTTTTACTGGAACTTCTTTATACCTCTGGGTGGACAGAAGCACAATTAGCTTGAAGGGGGTCTTAGGGGTCTTAGCACAGAGGTGGGGTCTAACTGGAATAGGGACACTACCTCCAGCCCCACACTGGGACACATAATGGTGAGGGCTGTGAGTTAATTTTATGTGAATCTGAACTGACTTTTTTTTTAATTACCAAGTTTTCTTGCCCACACATAGGAGAAATGTGCTGATGCAGACTCAGAATGAGAATGTCTTGTTTCCTCAAACAAAGTAAGTACAACATGGTGCTCTTTCTATGCTTGAGGGGACTACTTTTTAAATTAATTAATTTCAGGTTTCATTAGAATGTATGTTTTTTTTATGATTCATTTTTGGCTTATGTCAGCACTTTCATTCTTCAAGAGCTCTTACAGGCTCCATATAAACACCTCTTGTTTAGAGACTCACACTTATTTTTGTTTATCAAAAGAAGTCGTAGTCATCACATTGCTGGTGGACTTTAAAGGGGGGAGTTTACAGAACCTGTCCAACTAGTCTGAGGGCTGTATTCAGTGACACAAACTTGGCAGTGATCTTGGTCACCTATGATGTCTGACATATTGTTTGCTCATTCTGTACATCAATTTTTCTTTTTTTTAAACAAAGATTGTACTCAAAAAAAGGAAGAGAAAAACCCTTTAGAAGCCTTTCCTCTGCATATTCAAGTTGACTGGCCAGAGTTATCACCCCTTTTTCTTTTTCTTTCTTTTATTGCAAACAAATTGAATACATTTGTATTCGTATTATACTACATTATTTTTGAGACAAAAATATACTTAATGAAATCAATTTAATGAAATATTCTTTTAAATTATTGATGTAAAATTAAAATAATAATAACAATAAAATTGATTCATAATTTTCTGAACCACTTAATCCTAATTAGGGTCACGGGGAGTCTTACACCCATCTCAACGGACTCTGGCCGAGGGCAGAGTACACCCTAGACAGCTCGCCAGGCCATTGCAGGGCAGAAACACGCTGACAGCTAGGCAGCCTAATCTTAACGAAAGTCAGCAATGGTTCTTTAACATGCCTCTCACCACAGACAGTGAGAGAGATTGCTGGCCTTTGATAACTCAGTTAGCGACACTGGGGGGACAGCAGTAACATCCCACAGAGATTGGGGCTTGAACCCCCGACTTTGGGATCAGTAGTGCAGCAACCTTCCACTGGGCCACAACTGCCCCTAATTATAAAATCTTCTATGAAATGTTCTAAAAAGTAAATGAATCCTTTGTTGTCTGGATAAATCATTACAATTTATATAATTAAAACAGTTTAATAGAAAAGGGTTTTTGACCAGGATAAAAAAGGGCAGCCAATGGGGAGAAATATGAAGTCTTAAACTGTATGTACTATAGGTGTGTTGAAAGGATGTTACATCTTTATGATTACAACAGCAGTTCTTATGTGCAAGTTGGTGGTATCTGAATGAGGTTATCTACTAAATCATGTTTTTACCCACTTTCACTCATTCGAGGGCAGTCTCACTCACTTCAGGCAGGGTACACCCTGAACATCTCGTCAGACTACTGCAGAACACCACACACAGCCATTCTCACAAACACACTAACATCTATTGGTAATTTGGGACCTTTTTGCTGAGGGAGACATGCTAACCACTACATCACCAGGCCACCCCATACTGTTTTCAGGAAGGGCAAGTATTAAGGGATTGACATGAGCCTTTCCACCCAAGATTCGATCATCTAAGAGTAGTCGATAAACATTTAATCTTATCTCCATTATATCACTATTCAGATGTTGTACATATAACACAAGTGTGAGTACCACGTGGCATAGTTGGCTGCATTACAGCCAAAAGGTTCCTTGTTTGAGCCTCGGTCCTTGCGAGGGCTTTTCTGTGTAAAGTTTGCTTGTTCTCCCTGTGTTTGCTTGTGTTCCCTCCTGGTATTCTGTTTCCTCCCACATTCCAAAGACCCTAGGTGTGAATGTAATAATGAATGATTGTGTGTTGGCCCCGCAATGTTGAGGTGTTTATCCCATCCTCACATGGAGTCAGCTGGAATGGGTTCCAGCCTCTGGGCGATAAATAAAGGATAATAAAGGTTTGGTAATAAAATGAATGAAAAAGAATTGGACTGTTCCCACATTGTTTCCATTCATGAAAGAAGCAGGACTCCATAATCTCCTAAACTTCACTTAACCCCTGAAAATGATTCATATTCTGCGTTTCTTGAAAAGAACTCAACTTCAAGTAATTTTGTAACTGGTTTTAAGTTTCTTTAAGTTTCTTTCTTCTTGGCATTCACTAATGACCACCAGCATAAATGTGAATGATGGGAAACATTTTGCGTTTTAGTTTGGAAGGAAATAAGGATTCTGAGAAATTGTTCCTCCACACTGATGATAAGGACACTGGCTCCACTGGTATGAACAGGCAAAGTTCACCAAGAAGGTGAGCAAAATACAAATGGTGAAACGAGGAAATAAATCCCTGACTTAAATTGAGATTTGATTTGTTTTCAGATGTTTTGAATAGCAAGCTATCTGTAATAAGATATATTTGCATTCCTCAGCAAAACGTTTGCTCCTGAGGAGAAGGAAATTTGTGTTAGTCAAGAAGAGATGAAAAATAGTGTCATTTTCTCAGAAGAAGCAGGCAGACCACGGTACATGGCTTTTTGTATTCATGCTGACTATGATACATGGACTCAAGTTACTCCATATCCTCAGCTGCTTTAGCCATGTTGTCTGTTCCTCTGCAGTGTGGCCAGCTGGAGGCATTCACAATCTTCTGGTCCTTTCCATGAGGGTGATCAAATCCTGGCTATTAATGACCTGCTTACAGACAATCTGGTGGAGTTACAAACTTATCTAAGGAGGCTTAGCAAGGACCAGGTAAGAGTGCAGTACAGATTAAGGCGGTGCTCTTTTATATCTCTTCTTACAGGAAGTGTGTTTACTTGATCTTGCAGGTAAAACTGACTATCCTCAGACAGCCAGGGTCCCAACCCTTGGGAGGATGCTCCACATTAAAGTGACTGCTACTCTGATTCTGTGGGTCATCCAGCACTTTCATTAGAAATGTAGGCATATGTTGGACATGCAGAGATTAGATACCTGGACCCTGCAGTAAAGGAAGCAACAGCACAATGTCTGGGAAAGCTGTGCAGTACTGCTCAACAGAAAAAGTTTAAATGGATTCAGAATAATGTGATATCACTCCTGTAATACACTTGCTAAATCTGGTCTTAGACAACTGTTGCGCTGAAACCTTTGCTCAGACCCAGAATCACCAGCTCCACCGAGTGAAATGACACTGCACTTTCCAGCTTTAGGAGAACTAAATTGTGAGAGCCTCAAGTGCTTCATGTGTGTAAATGAAATATTCCAAGTTGCACTGCAAGCCACTTGAACTTTATTGTTCCAACCAATGGAAATTTTTTTTATTTGTAAAAGATATACTGTAGTAATTTTAATCTGAGGTTTACGATGTAAAGGAATTATACCTGCAGTTAATCAAAACTCAGAGCAAAAATGATTGTTTCTTATTTCATATACAACTCAAAAAAAAAAAAAAGTTGGACTAATTACAATAAAACTGGGGTTATCCAAGATTTCTGGCCAACTCAGGCTTTCTTTCCAAAATATCTTACTGTACAGTACACCAAGACTCAAAAATACTACTTATTAACCAAGCATTGGGTTGGTGACCATACACAAGCAGATTTGAGACCAAAAAGTGAAGCAGAATTAGAACTACCACCTGGCATTTATATGCCTCTGTGCAGTAAGACTGAAGTGATCTTGACCTTTGACTTCTAAAATCAGTTCATTTGAGTCAATGTTGGCATTTCTGCAAAGTTAAAAGAAAATCCTTCACACCATAAATTGAAATATGGTGCACGCAAAATCGCCTTGACATATGGACATCCGTATGGACGAACAACTCAAAAACATAACGTCTCTATGCGATCACCCTAGCTATCACCAGTGTGGAGGCATAAAAAGAGTGCTTAGAATTTGACAATTATATAAAATATTTATTTAAGTATACTGAACATTTTAAAAATCAGACATCAGGCACACCATTAAACCGAATGGTCTGGAAAAAAATATTGGAACAGATATTTAAAAATTATTGGAACAGATTAGTACACCTGCAAATGAATTCATTACTAATTGATTACTTTCACTGGTGAACATTGAGAGATAAAATGTCTGTTTCTGCAATAGAATAAGAAGACGGTATCCATGTAGAACACTGTAAAAGCAGCAATTTAAAAGGGCGTGATCAGTTATTGTCTTGTACAAAAGCGCTGACTCCTGGGACCTGCTGTGAGAGCTTGAACCTCAGCTTGCCACTCACTGAAGAAGTTGTTCATGGCCTTCCTGCTGCTCCAACTGCCCACATTGACTGTGGGTATGATCTTCACTGGGCGCAGCCACTGTACAAAGCGTTTTAGCTCCAGGTAGCTACTGTGTTCGCTGTATGGAATACCTATTACAGAGAAACCACGATTAGATTCAAACGATCACATTATTTTCACATCTTAAGAAACACATGCCAAAAATAAAAACACCCTAAACTAATTAACATGATTAAAGTCACTGGAATACAGCAAAATAGACACTATGATGACCAGTAATGACTTATGGTCTAGTTGGAATGAATGGTTTAGGTAGAGAATGTGGACATGACCTGAAAAGAACCAATGAAAGATGATATGAAGATGAGAACATAGAGGTGTGAAAATAAAAACCCCAGATTGAAAAGCAGTAGGTAATCATGGCTCTATCATATCACACATAGCATTTTTCACCACCTAGTTGTAGCATCGTTGTTACATATCTTACCACCGATCTTATTTCCTTGTACTCGGGTTAAGACATGATATAGCGATGAAGACATACAGTCCTAAGTGTTTAACACTTCCTGGTACAGTAAATGCTGAAACAGTTTACTACAGTAGATGAAATGCTGTGAATGTGTTCATCTTACTCCCTCTTGTGGCAGATTGTGAGTGAAAACTAGTTTCACAAAATGCTTAAAGGCTTAGAGTACACAAGTATTGACATGGTTTCGAGTGAACATGAGTCATTCAAACGCTCAACTGATATGAACGACTTCATACTGTATTTATTGAGGAGAATCTCTGTCTACATCCATGTACCCTCCTTGTGCCATGTAAAAATCTGGAAAATCCCTCAAGCATTGGGATAGATCTTAGGCCAAAGAGGCCATGATGCAGTTTTACACAATGAGAATTATTCTTGGTTGAAATGTGTCCTGAATTGAGTACAAGAGCCACTCAACCTCAGCAGAGAACACATGCAATGAAATTAGGAAGTGAACGCCATGTTGCTGCTTCACAAATCCTGCTTTTAGTGCCATCCAGGAAATGACCATAGCACATGGCGAATGGCATTTAATGAAAGATGGCATGTCTTGGCATGCATTCAAGTATGTGGCCACAATCAATTCCTTTACCCAGCATGCTAAAATGTCTTTAAACAGCAAGACCCTTTTATGGTGCTCCACAAAGCATACAAAGAGCTGGTCAGTGACCTGCCATCTCATCTGCAAGAGCAGACAGGTTGAGGGGTTTATTAATATAGCACAGTGTCAATATTTCTGCCAGGACTCTGGGTTCAGCCCCAGTGTAACATGTTTCCACTCCTCAATACTGTCTGTGCAATTTGGCAACATGCCTGGCTGTCGTGATCACCAGTAAAGAAAAAAAAAAAAAGTCTTAAATGTAAAACATTATACATTTGTGTCTTCTATTGGCTTTTGCAGCAAGTGACTCTGATCCTTCATATGCACATGCTAGTACTCTGAGATTTGGTCCCAGGAGACAGACTGTTCTAATGAGTAATGGACTGAAAAGGCCTGTCAATATCATCAATAACAGGAAGAACTATGGTCGGTCAGACACGTGAGGGGGCTCCTGGAAGGGGTGCAGCACTAGTCCACACGGCTTTCATTTCTCACTGAGTCAAAACACATCAGCTGATTCTATTAACATGGACCATGCAGTTAGTGGCTGGTGAGAGATTTCCCATTTGGTGAAACCAGAAGTAATCTATACAAACAGATTACATGCAAAGCCTTTAAAAAGGAAGAGAGTTCAATTTAATCAGATTGAAAGAAATACAGTCACATGTTGAGTTCCAGAATAAAATGACACTACACTGTTATTAAATACCTCATAATAAATCATTCCTCTTGTTGTATACTCATACATCACACCACATTGTCCCACTGTCTCGTATACCATCACAGCACAGGTTTAAAGGCTTGAATACAAACAGCAGCTACACTCTGGTGATTCATTATTCGTGTTTTCATAGCATAGTACAGTAGGTTTTCACAGCACAAGTAGTAATGTATAATGTAGCATTAACACATACTTTTTACTTGATTATTGATTTTAACACGCAAGATTACTCATGCTCCAAAACGTTCATAAAAAGCATTTAAAATAATAATAAATAAATAGGGTCACCAGAAAACCTGCTTCCTACAATAAGAAAGGCTACTGAAGATTTGAATAATATATTTCATACCATAAACACTGATATTTTCTTTGACTTGAGGTTGTATGTTCTCCACATCCACTTCCTGTGAGAAGGTCCAGCCTGTGGGCTTGAATGCTACTAGCCGGTCATATGTTCCAGAAAACCTTTTCAAGTACGTTTTTAAATTCTGTAAAGGGGTAATGAGAAAATGTTAAAATATCATTAAATAAATACAAAAAGGGGATGGGGGGGGGGGGGGGGGCTTACCACAATTGTGATTACTGTTAATCCAAACAGTAACATCACACAATGCATTTTTACTAGTTTTTACTTTTAATAGCTTTTAAACATCTACAAATGAATATAATATTGTAAGAAAGACTGAAGACATAAAGCTACTAACATTAACTAAAAGTACGTAATATTTTATTTATAATTAACTGCATTTATCCAACATTCACTCTTCATGAACACAATGCAATCACAGATTCAAGCAGAAATGGCATTTTCTACTCCCAACAAACACTATGATAGGCTATAAACTACCTAAGTGAAATAGTTACAGTACCACTTCATCAAATGTACACTAATGCTTAAAATGCAACTGAACAGTGTAGTTTTGTCACTGTTAACGCTATAGCAAAAAATAATCAATATAAATGAAGTGTAGCAGATTTTGTCTGCAGTACATCAGGGAAATGACAGCATAAAAAAAATCCTGTTAAATCCAGTCGAGTCAACACTTGCATCAGCATTTATATGAAAACTGACTCACAGCAGCTTTCAAAGCTAGAGCCCAGCTCTTTTTTAATAATATGGTACAGCATGTAAGTTATATAAAATGTCAGGATGTATCTATAAAATGTTGCTGTGTTAGCAATTTCTAATTACAATTGGTTCAGTCTTTGCACATTAGCATATTTAAGCTAGTTTTGAAAATTGTTCGCTCTACATGCATTAAAGAATACATAGAAACTTGTTTGGCTATTAAATTTCAGACCGACCGGAACCCACCTTGAAATTGAGCTGCATCATGGGAAGAACATGGATCTGAGCTGCCTTCACGTTTGTGGTAATACACTGGTTGATGTGCTCCGACTCTAAACAGCACATGGTTTTATAACGATCTCTGGACATAAAGACCTTAGAACCCAGCACTTCAGAAACAGCTAACAGGGGTGAGAAGAAAACCAGAAATACAAAGTTTAACTCAATCTTATCTTACCTGCTCATTAGAGATGCATAGGATTTATAGAGAAATCCAAAGTTAAAATGCCTAATTAAATTTGTTTTAGTATGTAAAGCTGCTTTGCAACAGTGCCAATTGTAAAAGGTGCTATACAAATAAAACTGAATTTAATCTTACACAAGATTACTTTCAGAAGGTTTAAAGGTAAGAGTGATCAAAAAAAGGACATGCTAAAGGACAACGCTCTCAGCAAGCAATCAAAATAAGCAGGAATAGGCTTGTAGAAATTGGCGTGGGTGCTACCCAACACTGAACAAGATGAAATTTAGCTGAAGCCAAGACCACATCAGGAGAGAATTATCTTTGGCATTTCCCTTTAATCCTTCCATTATATGGCCACATCAGTTAGTCAGCACAGATACTGCGTTCTTCAAAGAGGATTCATTTCTTTTCTGACAAAAGAGGTTAGGTATTAGAACAGCAAAAAGACACTCACTCACCCAAGAAGACTTTCTCCTTTCCAACAGAGTAGGTGCCACACACTATCAGTGTGCGAGGGTTAAGTGTGACCAGCTCGAAGGCTGTGTTAGCAGCAAAGGTGATGACTTCCTGCTGGCTTGGAAATACATATTCTGGACTGCAGTACCTATGCAAAAAACACTTATTTTAAAGGATAAATGTTATTCACTTGAAAAGCAGTAGACCTACATGTGGCCTATACGGTAGTTGAACAGTTACACCAATGTTGGATCAGTATCAGCTTCAGATGCTGACAAGTGCTCAGATTTTATTGGTATCACATCAACAATGGGATTTGTGCATCCATAATGAAGGCTTGTGACATTCAAAACACAGCAGAGGCCTCTGGCTCATTCCACCACTGAATATCCTATACTGCCAAGTGAGGCTCGCTTGCTGTTAAACTATGTAGACCAACAAGGCCCAAGACCTCACTCTGTCTCAGTAGGTTCCCCACACAGAGCACTGAACAGATGTTCTCGGAACTGCACTTGGCCAAACAACTCACGTGGTGTCCAGATAAATTGTCTGTATCCTGATGCCCTGCAACTCCGGGTAACGCTCCATGGACGGATGTGCTCGGAAGTCGCCAGTGTGGAGCACAGTCTGACCATCTGGCAGCAGAAATAGTAACATGGCTGACCCTGGACAGCTGGACAGAAAACTAAATTACTTACAACTCTTATGCAGGTACAGTCACAGGGATTTCAACGTGAGTGAAGGAAGGCAAAAGCAATAAAACTCACTGATTGGCATCTAATAAGGTAACCTTTACACCATCGACTACACATTCTTCATTCATGGGGAGAATATGGATATACTTCTCATCCACATGCAGTTTACTCTTCACCAGGTTGCCCGTTATCTACCAAGACAAATCCGGCGTCAATCCACTCGTGCATGACACTTCGAAGACAAAATGTCACTAAGAAACTCATTACTACTCAAGTGAATAATGAGAAAAGAAGCAGTGATAAATGATTAAGCCATAATTACTAAGCCAGGAGAAGAGTTTTATCGACTTTCAATTAATCTTTTGCTTTTTCAGCTGTCCTTAAACGAAAGGATCTCAGCAAAACAAAGTGTGAATCCTTGTAAGAATATTGCTCACGTCTTTGAAAATGAGCATACGTGTTGTTTCTTGTGGCCAGACTTCATTCATTTATACTTTGACAGATATGCTTACTTTATTGCAATAGATAGGAAATGTTGAGGTTTTCTTCAGCCCTCCGTAGTGATCAGAGTGGAAATGTGTGAGAAAGTAGGCTGTGATGCCTTTGATACTCCCATACTGAAACGCATCCACAGCAAAGCTCGTACCTGAACAATGACAAGCAAATTCAAATCATTAACAAAATGGCAACAGATTACATACAGCATGTACAATATCTCATTACTAAAACATATGCAATCTAGTCACCTTAGCCATTTCATCACATGTCAATTAAGTAAACAGACGCTGCTTTTCTAATGTCTTTATTGTCCCATTATAGCGCTATAAGCAAGCTAACATACTCTGCATCAAGCCAGAGTCCTTCAGGTTATAAGGGTTAGAGTCGGTTAAAGGAGAGTTAAACTCCAACATAAAACTTGCATGCATAGTTTGTCCATACAGCAATGGGTAATACTAGGTACGTGCATAACTCCAACAGTGTGCATGTGTGGGGGGGAATTGAATGGAAGTCTTTAAAACTATTTTTTAATGAATGTTCACGTAACTGTCCACATCTATAGAGAATGTCAGGTAAACATTTGAGCACAGCTACACTGTTTTTGAATGTCAAAGATGATGGAGCAAAATAGCCATAACTTCCTTGGTAGGGTTTTTTCCCCTTTCACTGAGGAATAATCCAAATTTTATTGGAAAGTTAATTTTAATACCTTTCAAACTGCAGAAACTTAAGACTCACAATGATAGACAGACAGAACATTGCAGTGCATTGCAGCTTGCTGTGCATGAGTCTGCCTAGCTGCACAATAGTCAAGTGGTCTTAATTCTATGGCTAATATGGTATGTGTTTGCTATTAAGCTGTGAGCATAACAGTGATACATTAAAAAAAACAAATACTGGAAAGGAGAAGTCTGTAAAAGTTGTATATTGTCCAAATTTATTGATTTAAAAAAGAACAAAACTATCATAACTGCCTAGTTTTTTTTTAAGATTTCAAGGTTTTCTGTTTTAAGGTCAGTTTCAAATAAAAACACGATGTCGTAGTTGTTCATGCACTCATACCTACACAATTCTGATAATACAAAAGAGGTTTGTTTTTTGTTGTTGTTTTTTTTTCCCACAAGAAACAAAGTAACAAAAAAATATTAACAATGCAACTAACCAGGGATTTTCTTGTAGAACGGGCATCGCTTGGGCTCTTCTTCCTCTCCATCTGTCGCTTTTGTTCCATTCCACCTCTTCCTCCCCCATGCCCTTACTCCTCGGTTGCCTTCTGTTTGCGTAGGCTGAGCAGTTCCTTCTTCTTCCCTCGCAGTGGTCACTTCAGACACTGCAATGTTCTTCCTCCGTCTATTCGGCCTCGCTGCAGCTCCTAAGCTCTTTCCTGAAGCAGAGCTCACCTGCTGTTTCTCTTCCACATTTGTACCAACTTCCTCACTCTTTTCTTTCAGAGGCCTTAGTCCAAAAAAGACTCCGATATCGGTCTGCTTTAGCCCAGAATTTGATGATTTGGTCCGGGATTTTTTGGGGGTTACAGAAGAAGTTTGCTTCCTAGTGGCCATGATTGTTCGAGTAGAAGACATTTCCTGATTCACAGAATCAGACTTTGCATTAACACAAGAAGAACTAACACTGTGTGTAAAGTTTGCTATACGTTCACGAAGATGTTCCAGGAACAGACTTTGAGGAGATGATAGCTGAGTGTTAGCTTCCCTATCCTTTATTGCATGTAGGTCTTCTGAACTGGACTGATGAGGCCTATCAGGAGGTCTGGCAAAACTGGAATCATGTGACTCTAATGACTCTAATTGGTCACAGGTGTACAGAGACTCCATAATGAATGGATCTGTTTGGCTTCTGGTTGACTCTGTTTCATACTGATCTAAAATATCAGCAAACAAGTCATCATCGCTCAGTGCATTGTCACTGAACATCAGTGAATCAGGCCTGTCGTCTTTCTCATTCATGTCTAATGCTGTATCATGAAACAGTTTTTTCTTAATCTGCTTTCCTTCTGTGTCAGCAGGAAGCTCAGAAAGAGGAGAGTAGGAGATATAATCCTCATCACCTACAGTACACGGGTCCTCTTTTACTTTTACTTCAGTCTGAACATCCTGGCTTATATTTCCTGCTTTCATTGGGGTTGACTTCCTAATTTTAGCTTCCTGAGCTGAGGTGTGAGATCTAGGTCCTTTGGTAGAAGGGGACCAGCCTTTCTTTTTCTTAATGTCCTCAGGCCCTGGTGACCGCAAGAGCTGCAAGGCGTTAAAACAGACAGGCGTATGAGATTCTATGGATCCAGAATCAATAAGAGAACTCTGGCTGGATGCAGCCGACAGATTGATAGCACTGTCCACAAGGCTACCTTTACTATAAATAATGGTATCTTTATTAACTGTCTCCTGCTTCACATGGAATCCAGGCATGTGGCTGAGTGATGAAGATGCAGACTCTGTGGCATTCAGTGCTCGACTGTGAGCTAAAAGAGTATGGCTGTACCTCTTGTAGTGATTTAGAATGGAGGAAGAGCAATGCAGACCATCTGGGCATTCTGTGATATTTTTTTTTTAAGACAAAAATTTGAAATAATATAATTAATATAATATCTACAATAGACAATACATTTGACAAGCAAGTTGACTAGCAGACAAGCTTCAAAAGTATAATAAATATTTAGGCACTGCCTAAACTAAAGATCCAGAAATGTTTACATTTATTTTCAGTAAAGAAATATTCATAATAAAACTTGCCTGTCTTTTCAATAGTATTCGAAAACTTATTTCTCCTCAAGAAGAAAAACCACTGACTAAACTGCAAAGTGCCAACGGAGGGGTCTTATCCTAAAAATATTTTTTTCCATCATTTTATTCATTTATTGATTTGCTTGCGTGGGCACGTGAGCACAAAAGTTGAAGCTTATGGCTGTATTACATTTGCATAAATATGGAGCTTTGCGGAGCTCAACTAATAATAAACTCAGTAGTACTGTGTGCCTTGAGAACTAAATTTGGTTATTCTTTACAGAAAAAAATCTAGGAAGATTTGAGGAAACGGGCCAAAAACAGTCCAACCAAGAGGTTCCAAGAGCTGATTGGACTATAGGAAAGAGCCCAGAAGCAGGCTAAAACAAGTATATTTTACCAAAGGTTCCCAAAACTGCTCTCAGAGTCCCAGCTTGTATCCAAATTATACTGTTTTTTTCCTCGTTGGGAAAAAATGTGCTGGACCCGAGCTGTCACTCCAGGACCAAGACTGCTACCTTATGTCTTAACACACAGTGCTTGACTGTTGATTTGATGTCTGTGTATCAGTCAACACTAAATACTTTTCATTGAAACAACTTTCTTGGTCTTTGTTCCAGTGTACAATCATTAATATATAAGGATTGCATATGCCGACACGTTGGCGTAACGGTTAGCACGTCCACCTCACAGCATGAAGGTCCTGGCCTCACTGAGGGCATTTCCGTGTGGTTGTGTGTATTTCCTCTGATTACCTCCCACAGTCCAAAGACATGAATATTAAGGTAATTGACTATTCCAACTGCGATGGCATGACGAGCTGTCCAGAGTGTACTCTGGCAGAGATGGGCACCAGCCTCCTTGCGACCCTAATTAGAATTAAGCGGTTCAGAAAATGAATGAATGAATGGCTGTTCCAAAATGCCCCTAGTTGTGAGGGTGGTTGTGCATGTGTTGCTCCTGCGATGGACTGGCGAACTTTTCAGGGCGGAGGTAGACTTTCCCCAACCATAGTAGGATTAAGCGGTTCGGCAAATAAATAAAGGGATTATATACAATCAATTTACGGATCACTAAGACCTGATGTTAGCACTGCTAATGTCCTGGGTTCGATTCCCGGGCTCGGATGTTTCCCTTGCTTGTGTGGGTTTCCTCCCACTGTTTAAAGTCATGCACATTAGGCTAACTGGCTGTTCTAAATTGCCCCTAGGTGTGAGCGTGAATGGTTGCGTGTGTGTTGCCCTATGATGGTGTGGCGAGCTGTTCAGGTTTTATCTCACCTTCGCCCAATGTCGGCTGAGACAGGCCTGCCTGCAACCCTAGTACCATTGAGTGGTTAAGCCAATGACTGAATGAGTCACAGTGTTCAGTGTTTAGGTTTAAAATCATACCTGTACTTGTGTCTCCAGGATTCTCCAGACATTCAGCCACATGCCATTGTGCTGTCTGAACGACCAAAATGGAAAATGGCATTTGACAGACAGGACAGTAGCCCTTGGACTGAGTCTGCTGTTCTGAAGAACCATCATGCATTTCGGCTGACTGTGAGGAACTGGTTGGTGGTCCATCTTCCTCCTCTCTACACGGATTATTTGTTGTCTTGAGTATCTCAGTACTCAACCTACTCCTTCTGCAGCTCCTCTCTGACTTTTTCTTTGCCAACTTCTGCCGCTTTGGTGCATCTTGCCCAGATTTAGAAGTTTTGCCTTGTCTTTTATTCTTCTTAAGAGATTTATATTCCCAAATATCACTTTCAGAATCGCTCTGGGACATCAGGGTCCGAGTTCACGCAAATAACTGAACACCATTACACACCGGACCGAGAATGAATCCCCAAAAAAATGGTTCTCAGTCTCATTCAAAACATGGCATGTCTGAAGTAAAGTTCTTAAGCCACGAAACAGAAGATTCAAAACCGTTCACCTTCAGAACACATTCAGCTCTTCTCTATTTACCGCCAGTGCAGAAACAAAACCAACCTGCGCTCACAATTCGCACTTTCGACTAATGTTTACTTCACATTCTGCCAGAATTAGATGTGATCTTCGATTAAAAAAAATCAGTACATAAAATATTATATTATATTCGCAAACAACTAATCGCGAGAAGCGCTATGACACAGCGTTAATAAAATTGTTGTGTGTGAAATGTGCTGATACGGATACAGTGCTGCGATAAATGTTTACTTCCGGTTCTGTTGTAGGAAACATGGCGGCGCACAGCAGTCTGACGGCTCTGTTTCCCATTCAGAGCCAGTTAGATAACTCCCTGGAAAACACAGTCACCCAAGAAGAAAAACAAAATCTGGTATATCATTATTTACAGAAGTTGGACGAAAACGAAGATTTGAAGATTCCCGATTTTGGAGAAGGTAAGATTGAGTATGAAGTTAGCTATAAGTTTTCAGTTCACTTTATCAGCTGGTTAAGTTTGTTTTGGGTGGAACTTTCATTTAGACTTAATGTCACAGCTCATATATGCTTTGTTTAATAAGTTTATTAGACCACCTCTCACAGTATGTGTATATATATGTGTATATATATATATATATATATATATATACATACACACATATATATACACATACTACACGTACATACATATATACACATATATATACACATACTATATATATATATATATATATATATATATATATATATATATATATATGCACACACACACACACAGTACCAACAAGTTTGGACATAATTGCTTGTGTATCAAAACTTTTGACTGATATTCATTACTTAAAAACAAGGGGTAGTCACTGTACCTTAGTACACCCAGTAGACACTTTTTTAATAACCTACCAAATAAAATAATTGTGTATGTCCAAAAAGAGTAAACAAACATAACAGTAATTCAGTAATTTAAGTAATTTTTTAATTATTTAGTAATTTATTACTCCAAATACAATTTTATTGCAATATATTGTGGGATTTATGAAATTACTATATTTTCCATTCATTTTTTTATTCATTGGAACACATACATTTACAGACCCCCAAAGAAGTGCACGATATAGTAAAACGGTATGTTTTTGGTAGTGTGGCTAGAAAATGACTGTCAAGGCTCATTTCACAAAACAGTAATTAAACCAAAAAATGTCTGGTGTTGTGCAGGACTGGAGTGGCTAAACACTGAGGGACCTCTGTCTTTGCAAAATGAACTATCAGGCAAAGTGGTGGTGCTGGACTTCTTCACCTACTGCTGCATCAACTGCATGCACATACTGCCTGATCTGCACCAACTGGAAGAACGTCACTCTGTTAAAGGTACATTCACATATACATACCTCCAGTGTGGATGAAACTTAAATCTCTGCAGTATAGTCATACCACAGGAATATTTAAAAAATAATATATAGATTTAGGCACTGCCCAAAAGCTGCCAACAAATATCTGTATCGATTGGTATCTGAGGCTGTTGTTATAAGAGTAGTGCGGCTGTTTTAAGGCTAATCTGTTCTGAAGGAAGTAAATTAATTAGACTTCTTAGCGTTTCCCAACTATGGTCTGAAGCGAAAGCAGGAAGGTTTTCTTTTAAGCACCTTTTAGTAGCTGATTTCTGTGTTCTTTTGTATCACCTGTCTTGTCAGTTTAATTATCCATTTAACGAGTTCATGTGTTTCCCCTCATGTTTGGTGCTTTGCACGGCAAATGTTGGTCTGCCTACCGGAGTAAGATTGTGTTTTTATTTATTTATCTGTTTATTTTTATTTATTTTGTGGAAGTCGGAGGGATGGTGTATGAGCCTCTATATTATGAGGGTTTCACTTTCATTATGATCTTTTTTTTTTTGGTTTTGTGTTTTATTGTTTCCTATTATTATGCAAATCAGCGATACAAACAGCCAAACACGGACATGGGACAACCATCAGTCAAATTCAATGTCTGGACAGCTGAGTCTCTCTCTTTCTGATACACACACACACAAAACCGCACACACAACACCTACCCACTAAGTTTGACTGACGGTATACTTAGTCTGTGTCCTGACGAACCAGTATAAAAATATATTCACTGATAGTGAAGTCGCTCTGGATAAGAGCATCTGCTAAACGCTGTAAATGTAAGATTTTGGACCATGATAGGCAAATTAACTCAGGCCTATGAAATTAAAAAAAAAAAAACTTTAAAATGACCTTCCTTTGAGAAGAATGTAAATTACAAAGCCATGTGTAATATGGCTGATTCCCCTTTAATATACCATTTCTTTCACATATGTGATATGGGTTAACTATACTGTTACTTTCATATACTTTTGTATTAGAAGAAGGCCACTGCCCCATAAAACATTTTTAGCTCCCGCTGCCACAGAAGATAAGCTATAGAAATGAGTTTCATCCGTACGGCTTGTTAGTGCAATAATGTTGGAAGGAAACAGCATAGGATGATCAGAATGGTGTATGGGTCCCCCTCAGGAGCAAATAAGGTGGGGTGTTGTATATGGGTCACCTTGATTTTGTTTCAAGGAGACACGGTCACTTTTTATATATTGGGCTTGTTGAACTTTGCTGGCAGGAGTGCCTGGACCCCTGCGGTTTATTCCTACATTAATATAATGCAAGGTAAGGGAAGTCACCAGTTTCTTTTTTTTCCCTGCTGATTCTGGTTTTCTTGGACTTGTTCAGGGCTGTTCTTCCTTATAGCCTTTACTTTGAGCTCTGGATATGATGAACCTTTAAGTATCAGAGAGCAGTCATCATGGCTAGACACACTGTTCTGCTGGTATGCGGTTTTTTTATAGCAGCTCTGTGAAAAGGGCTATCTGCTCTAGCTGTCAGTGGTCTATCATTACCCTCTTTGTAAGGAGGAAGTGAGCCAAGCCACACAGCCTTTATCCTGCTTACTGCCATATCTCAAACTTTACAGTACATCACTGGCACAGTGTTTAGTACATTCCGTTACACTGATCAGAACCTACCCATGCCCCTGCTCCCTCCCTGTGCTTTTTTAAACATCCGTTTATTACTTGGTAAATGGTATAAATAATATTATCTTGGGCTTGTTAATGAATTCAATGTCATTGCTGTGCTCTACTGATGATCATAACAATATTTACCCTGTGAATCTCTTGTAGGCAGGTGCACAAATATACATATGTTGTTTATTCAGCTAGGTCAGGTTCATGTTCGTTAATGATAAGAAAGGGGAAAATTGGACTTTCCTTCTGCTCAAAGTGTATTTCACACCCTGAGGAAAGAGATTGGATGAAAGTCATTTGTAGTGACAGAAAGGAGAAGTTCTTCTCACATGTCATTTGGAGCAAGAGGGAACAACAGAAAGAAATAAAAATTAATGTAAAATACATATTAGCTTGTCTATAATGGCAAGCCTGAGGGCTGCATAGAAACATGGTGAAACATGTAGCTTCATACTCCTAGGATTTTTGCTCCCACATGACATAACCCCTCCAAATTATTCTTTATAATGCCAGTGTTTACTGACAATACCTCTGTATTGGCTAACATGTAAGGTCTCCTTTACCCTACCCCCAAAAGATCTCTATTAATAAAACAAAATATTATTTAAAAAGTGCTTTGAGTGACAGATCAGTGATCAGACTTGGATAAAACCAGTTAATTAAGGAACCCTCTTTATCTCCAGCAAGAAAGCCCTTCTTGGCCATTTGTCAGTTCTAAAGCATGAACAGGTTTGGATTAAAAATAACCCTTACATGCACAAAGACAAAAACCATTTTTAAAAGGCTGTCAACCAAGAAGGCAATTTGACAGCTCAGACAAACAGGATGTATTCATTCAAAGATTGAATAAGACATTCATCAATGCATCACACATCCACGCATTGTTTGATTAGAGTCCTCTA
>JAOUQZ010000051.1:13578947-13602185 GCA_028564935.1 Neosilurus hyrtlii
TCTCTCTCTCTCTCTCTCTCTCTCTCTCTCTCTCTCTCTCTCTCTCTCTCTCTCTCTGTCTCTCTCTCTCTGTCTCTGTCTCTGTCTCTCTCTGTATTAGCTGTGGCTCTTGCCAGTCACTGTGTGTAGCCAGTCTTCTTTTGTATCCAAAGTTTATTGTAAAGTTTCATATATTTGCCCTGGAGTATGGTGTTTGTGTATTATTTTGATCTGAAACCTTTGACGCTGCACTGACTGGGAAGTACAATGACAGGATTGTCAGGGTCCCTCACAGCAGCTCAGGAACATATAGAGATCTTTTTTTTTTCTTGTCTAACTCTGGCTTTTTTTAAAAGAAACCAAAAACATTGTGTATTTTCACTTTATTGATGTAGCAAGCTGAAGGATGGCAGCACAGCCCACTAGTCTTAACTGTGTATGTGTTTTCTTACTGTTTGAACAGAATCTCTTTGCCTTTGGAGATAAGGATGGAAAGGGGGTGGATGCTAAGCTCCAGCACCCTTTAGGAGTGGCCTGGGATGCTAGCAACAGCCTGCTCTATGTGGCAGATTCCTACAACCACAAGGTATTTTTCTCTCAGAAGGATATCATATTATTTTCGTATTTTTAATATTTCCTATTCTTATTTTTAATATTTCCTATTTTTAATATTTAGTGAAAAAGAGCTCACTATATTTGTTCACATTTGTTATGCAGTGACTAGACACCCAGTCATCTTATTACATATTAAAACATGATCCCTTCTAGATCAAAGTTGTGGACCCTAAAAGTAAGCAGTGCAGGATGGTGGCAGGCACTGGAGAAGCAAGCAACACATTTGGCCCCAGCTTAGGAGAGACTAGTTTTAATGAGCCTGGGGGGCTCTGTGTGGCCGAGGGGGGTACGCTGCTCTACATAGCAGACACCAACAACCATCACATCAAAGTGCTGGACTTGAAGACCAAAACAGTGTCCATGGTTCGTGTTTCTGTCTGCAAGCTCAAATCACTGATCATTGTTTTACCCTTAATGTCATCCAACAAACAGAATCCGTAACCTTTCCCTTCTCTCTATCTCCTTCATATTCATTCAGCTCCACATTTCAGTGGTAGAGGTGGATTCAGCCCCACCTTCTACTGCTGCAGTTGTAAAGGTCCCCAAGCTCCCAAAATCGGCTCCAGTGCTCAGCATGGCTACACTGCCTGTGTCAGCAGGGCAGGTCATTGATATCCACCTCAGACTGACTCTGCCTGATGGAACCAAGCTGAACAAGGATGCCCCCAGTTTCTGGAGTCTCTCAGCTGAAGGTATTGAATGAAATATTGAGTTGAGTTAGCAGGAAAGAAGGATTTGGAAATCATATACACTTACTAACTCACACTTACTTTGACGTTATCTATCCAATCAGCCAACAATGTGGCAGCAGTGCAATGCGTCCTGTAGTCCTACAGATACAGGTCAAGAGCTTCAGTTAATGTTCCTATTTAACTCCAGAATGTTATTAAATTGTACTGGTGGTGAATTACTGATACTAGCTATTTATAATGATCGCGAAAAACATCAGTGAGTCCTTCTGGCAACATCAGTCCTTGCCCGATTTTAAAGTGTGCGTGAGTGTTTCAACTCAGGACATGCCCAGAGACATGTTGCCTTTCTGTTTGGCTGTTTCAACCTGTTACTGATGCAAATTCGTTTTGAGTTGGCAAAACATTAGCTGCATAAGTTAGTTTGGATTTACCATCACGCACATCTCTGGCAGCATTCTCGTTCCTCAGAGTCAATCAAATGTAAGTTTCACTGTCTCCACAAGAGACATCAACCCCGTCAACACATTGACGTCACTTCTGGGGGAAAACTGCTAAACCCCAGAGTTCGGCACAGTGCAAGTAATCGACAAGGCAAACTTAGCAGTTTTGTGATTTTTAAGGTAAAATAAGCATCTGTATCGCTTAAATGTATTACATACAAATGATGCTGTATGGATGTCTAATACCTGGTACTCTTTAATTTTAGTTCCTAATTAAGTGCTCAGTGAGTGTATACTGTGCAGGGGTGGAATTTAGCAAAACTAAATTACTGGCCAACAGGACTAGTGAAATTATGAAACTACTAGTCGTCCTTCATATTTACTGGTCAGGAACATTACATCTTCTTTGATTATTGGATTTGTCAGGTCGCCAGCAGGAGGACTTGCTAGCTAATATCACTCACCTTACAGATTTTTGACTCGCCCTGAGTCAGCGGACAAGTGTAAATTTCCTCCCCTGCTTGAGTAAATGTACAGTATAGTACAGTATACAGTAAATTTCTACCTGGTGTCTGCAGGTCTTTAAAAGGCTTAATATATCCAAAGTGATATTTAACAAGCCAAAGGAGGATATGTATCTTCTTTTCCTTTTAAAGGCTCTATTAAAATGGCAAGGGCAGTACTTGTGTTTTTGTTGTAAAATAAAGACATTTAGGTTTAAGGATCAAAGGCTGAATATGAGGTGATGCACAAAATTTTTACTTTTATTTCCTGATATTTATATCTAGTTGTGTCCAACAACTTACCTCTGGTGGTACACTGCACCATTTTTAAGGTGTGCAAAAGTGTAGGAACAGAATCTTAAAGTAAATTCAAGAAAATAATACCGAATATCAGATAGCTTGCAATAATTACATGAAGTTGTGTGTGTTTGGGGATTTGAAATGCATTTTCAACAAGGTCCTGGGTTCGAGTCCCACGCTCGGCGAGGGCGTTTTTATGTGTAGTTTACATGTTCTCCCTATGCTTACCTGGGTTTCCTCTGGGTACTCGTTTCCTTCCACATTTCAAGCCCTGCTATGGACTTGCGATCTGTTCAGGGTGTACCCTGCCTTCACCCAAAATTGGCTGAGATAAGCACCAGCCTTCCTGTGACCCTGTGATCAAGCAGTTCAGCAAATGAATGAATGAAATGCATGTGTAATTCTTCTCAGATCTGTTAAATGACTTAGCAAGTCCAAAACCTTCTACTTTTCCCCTTTGATTAAGTCCTTTGTTTTGGTGTTGTCAGTCTTGCTGCATAAAATTTTCCCAATTAGATCAGATGCATTTCTCTGTAAATTGGTATACAGTTTGTATAGATTGTGAGCCTGTTCCAGAAGAAGCCATGCAAACCCAATCCATGACACCATGCTTGACTGATGAGCTTGTTCGTTTTGAATCATGAGCGAATCCATAATTTGCCCTTTGCAATCACTTTAATAGAGGTCATTCCTTGTTCCAGAACTCATCTCTGTAAATTTTTGTAAATTCCAGTCAGGCCTTCAGAGTGGATTTCATCTTGTGGTATAATATCTGTATACAGTATCTTTTCTCATAGCCTTCTGTAAACTGTAGATTGGGATTTCTACTCCCCTATGGAGGTTGTTGTTTTCTTCACAGATGTTCTTTCACACTGTTTCAGTCATCAGCTGCTGTTGTTTTTCTTGGCCAACATGTTCAGTGTCTGGTTGTTATCATGCCACTGATTTCTTTCTCTCTCTCTCTCTCTCTCTCTCTCTCTTTTTTTCAAGAGCATTCCAAATTGTTGTCTCGGTTTTGCCCAGTAGTGGTGCAATGGCCCTGAACAATTTTTCCCTCTTTTCTCATCTTCAGAATTGCTTGATTCTCTCCCATACACTGCCCTCTGGTTTTCATATTGCTTTGTCCTTTATTTTAATCGTTTTAGTCTTCACAGGAAAAATTCAGGTCTCACAGTGAGAGCAAACTCTAATTATTTAAATAATCACTGTAATATGGCACACATGGGCAATAAGAAACATCTAATATTAATTAAAAAAATGGGTTTAAACAGTGTGCCATGTGTATAAACGTGTTAACGCAAGTAGATGTAAAAATCAGGAGTTGAAAGCAAAAAATTCTGATCTGTGGTCTTTTGATCTTAAACCAAATGCATAAACAATGGAATTGGTCTTGCTGATCTAATCTTTTTGGAGGGGACTGGTGTACATTCTTCAGGCTATTTTAATCTGGTTTTTGAAAAATCATTTTTCTCCATATATGTGGAACAACCCCCCCCCCCCTCCCCCCCCCCCAAATAAGACAAAGCACTCCAACAAACAGTCTCTTGCAGCCATATATATATATAGATATAGGTGTGTGTGTGTGTGTGTGTGTGTGTGTGTGTGTGTGTGTCTTTATAAGATTTGCTTTGATGATACATGTAGACATCATGTTTGTAGGATTTTCTATAGTAAATGTGTTCTTGAGATAATGCTTAGTGTTGGATTGAGGCATCGCTGCAAGAGACTGTTTGTTGGAGTGCTTTGTTCACACATTTTCACCAGGCTGCAGGGACCAGCCGGCCACACTGGGACCTAGTCCAAGGAAAAATTCAAAATTCCTCTGTGATTCGGAACACACATGCACATACTCGCTAGATCTCCCAGTCCCTCCTTGTATCCTCTTTTCCACACAGATGCATGCACACACACTTTGTCCCAAAAGTGAGGACAAAGAAAGCATATGTTCAGCTATAAAAGTAATATCGCTCTAAGCCTAGCTGTTTTAATTCAAGTTCTCAGGTGTCAACCTTGATATGTATTTCTTTAATTTGAGCATGTTATTATACTTATTTACAATCACTGCCTTACTCAGGTGACTAGTCGGAATAGCAAATGGTCCCTTAGGACTGATATTAGTGACTGTCCATAATGAGCTTTGTGCCTGTAGGACTCTATGGCTCTTGTTATTTGATGTAATTAAATGACTCGGTAATTAAATTGTTTTACATGGTGTTAGAACTATAAAAGTGCAGTGTCCCTATATATGCACTGTGCACTTGGGAAAAAATGTCAGATATAATCATGGTTCCAAAATCAGTACCTTATTTGTGTGTGTATGTGTGTGTGTGCGTGCGCGCAGCACACCTTTAGTCTGGCGTACTTCCTTCCTGTAATACCATGTGTATGTCATTTGTTTGGATGCTTCCATAATTCACTTTGACATTTGTCTTTCTAGCATGTCCTTGGTTCAAGGCTAGTAACGTGTGCACACACATGTATATGTGAATATAGGCACAGTGCTGACCTTTCTTGTGTCAAATCACATTAATCAGTATATAAACTTAAGGTGAGGGCGAGAGCAGATGAGCTTCCAAGTGATAGCATGCCTATGTGCATGCTGGGAGACCTCAGCAGCTAAGTGAAATATTCCTGGACACACACACATACTCTGCACTCTTGGTAGCCTGTCTTTAAAAGAACCGTCAGGCAGTAATTTTAAGATAATTGCTGTTGACTTGCAGCTGAGTTCAGTGTGTTCCTGTCCTCTCCAGGTAATGAATGGTTACTCCAAGGACACGCTGTGACGGGAAGCATTACCGATCTCTCACAGCCGCTCTCCATCACCTGCACAATCCCTCCTCAACCGAAGACCCCTGACCCCACACTGACCCTCAATGCCTGGGTCTACTGCTGCCTCTCAGAGGAAGGGGCCTGCATGTTGAAGGCTGTGTCGTTCGTACAGCCTCTGCAGGTTGACTCCGCTCACAAAGAAGACACCTTAGCTGTGACGTTAGCACACGTTTTCTGAACCATGCACTCACTTATTCAGGCTGTCTGTAGATGTGCACATTGTATTTACTTACAGCTCTTAGTAGTGAGCAAATACTGTTACACATGCAAATGCTTACATAAAAGCTTACATATTTATACATGTATACTGTACTGAATTGACGATGTGTATGCTTGACTATTTGAAAATTAATAACACAATTGAATGTTAGATAATTAGTAGCTCCAGTACAAAGTGCATATTACCTAACAGCATCGGTTCTGCTTGGCTCAAGGCTGTGTGCAGTCAGCCATACTGATCTATTTTTCTCTACATATCTGATGTAGCTTATCTTTTCAACTGAAAAACAACTAGCTCACCAATCTGAAAACAACCCAGATTTCTTTGGAGCATTCCACTGTGCTCTCAAAAAGTATCATCTTATGTTTATTTTATATCAAATACCACATTTTACCAATTTAACTGGCTACATAAAAAGCTAGTACCTGCTGTGCTTTTTGTTTGTTTTTGTTTATTAATCGGAATGTACACTGCCCATCCAAAAAAAAGAGTTGCTCCAGTTGGTCAGGTTGAGGCTCAGCAACATTAATGTGGCAAAAAAAATTAAGTCAGCTGATGAGCTGAATGTAGTGAATGAGCAGGTTATCACATCAGAGGACTTTTTCTTCCCTGATTGCACAGATATAAAATGGGAACTCAAATGATGTGTGGTTCAGGAAACATGAGGAATCATTTCCACATATGTATTGCACCCCAGAGTCCTGACCTTAACCCTGTTGGAAGTTTTCAGGATGTGTTGAAGAAGACATTAATGAGTGATTAAATTTTTCCCTCATCAATTTAAGACATCGGTGAAAAATGAACCCAACACTGGATGGAAATAAATGTTATGCTGCTTAAGTTTGTTGAAAAAAATACCATAAGGAGTACGTGCTATAAGCAAGACTAGAGGTGGAACAACAGCATATTCATGTGTGTGACTTTTTTGGCCGGGCAGTGTATTTCGATTTCTCAACATTTTCATTTGTGACAAGAAACATTTAAGTACATTTAAACTGGATAGCGGCAATTCAGTAATTTTGCTTTCTTTCTTTAAACCCAGTGCAAGATATATGTGCATTTACAAATGCATTACACTGTCAAATCTGTGGTGAACAAAGAATAAACATATTTGTGTAGTTTTGCAGAAAGAGGAACAAAAATAACTGGCATTAATTTTCATAGGAAATTTGATAGTTCACAGTGTAGCCCATGTATCATGTTTAAAGAGTGTTAATCAAGGATTTGTAATCCATGTTAAAATGTTCCCGTTCCTATGGCAGTGGTCAAAACCATCTAACTGGACCTTTTGCATCACTCAAATTTAGTGTGCTTCCTTATTCTCCTCCTAAGGCAGCTGCTTTTCTACATAGCATCACAAATCTGTAAAATAATAAATAATATTTTTACCAGTTTGTAAGTGTTCAGAGTTATTGCATCAGTTCTGCCTGTATATGTTGACCAATTTAGTATTCTCTTTTTATGTATTCTCCTCATAACAAAACCACATATCATCTTAAATGTAAAACTTGAGCATGTTAAATTCTAACCTGATTAAGGTCCAAATCCACCTTGCACAGCATTAGGAAGAGGACACATTGATTTATAACCTGAGTGTAGTAGAGAGTTCTGAGCATATTCATTACTGATGTAAAAAACAATTCAAACCACTCATGTTACTCATTTACCCTTGATACTGTCCTTAAAAACTTAAAAATAGCCATCAGATTTCTTTTCTCTCTTTTTTAGATTGGGTGTATATTATTACACTTTTAATCTTTATAAGATATTTCTAAATTATTTGTGTTCCAAATTACAGCTCTACACTTACATAATATTACACAGATGCAGGCTAACAGCTTTGGGTAGTGTTCACATTAGACCTCAAACTGGGGAAAAGAAATGTGATTTCAATCATTCCATGGTTTGATTGATGGTTGTTTTTTCAGCCAAAAACACAAATGCAGTGGGTACAGGGTCACTTAATCTGAACAAGTTTCAGGTTTATTTGTCATATACAGGTAACAATGAAACATCACTACCAGCAATGAAATTCTTGGACTCAGAGCCCCCTCAAAATTGCACTTAAGAAACAAATATTACACATAAATTTAGCATTGAGATAAAATACAAGTAACAATAAAACTATAGTGAAAGAAGTATATAGATATGCTGAGGAATGTAGATGCTACTGTTAGAATTTGGCACCAACATCATGAATCCTACTTGGCTTTAGTCAACAGCCCAGGTTGATTGAGGTAGTGTCAATCATCACTTGATTGCCACAGCTTACTTAAGTATTGCCGCAGACCGTGTGCATCCCTTCCTGACCTCAATTTGCTCATTCTCTTTTGGTTACTCCCAGCATGATACAAAACGAAAGCTGATTTCATGAACATGGTAATGAGTTCAGTGTTTTCCACTTGTTTCCCCTCAGGATATGACTAATAGAACACCTTTGCGATTTTGCAGGACCTGAGATTACAGCATGAAAGTGCATCAAAAAACTCTACAAAGCTCTACAGTCATTTCAACATAGAACAGAATCTTAAATAAAATGTTTTCAACATCTTGTACAATCTATTCAATGAAGGTCTGAGGAAAAGGCAAGACCACATTCAGTATTAGTGTTATTCTAATAAAGTGTTACATGAGTGTAATAATCTGAAAACGTGGCTCAAAGACATGGTAGGACTGAAAAAAAAAACAACCGCAACCTGCAGAATTTCAGGAATAAATGCACCGCTTTGTAGCGATTACTTACTAGGCAATTTGCAAGGAGTGAAGAAAATTAAAAAGGAAAGAAAGAAGGGGCGTTTCCGTGTGGAGTTTGCATGTTCTCCCTGTGCTTGTGTTGGTTTCCTCCGGGTACTCCGGTTTCCTCCCACAGTCCAAAAAAATGCACAGTAAGCTAATGCAGCTCTTGAAGGTATTTTCACTACTCTTCATGCTGCCCGGCAGGCTGGAGCTTAAATCTGCTAATGTGCTGCAAAGCCAAGCCAGCGATCTACTAATCACTTAGCAACTGAAATGTACTGTCATGGCATGAAGGAAGAATCGGTTACAGTGTGTGCAAAGTGACTTCCACTCTATAGCATATAATTACATGAACTGGATTAAATTGGGAGGATAATGATGAAAACTTCCAGTAACTAAGATACACAGTATGTGAAGTAAGAGCACTAAACCTTTGAGCACCTGTGGGTATACATTTGTCTAATGGATATGTGACAAATGTGTGTGAAAACAGCTTTCTAATGTTATACAGTAGATCAGGAGTGACTACAGAGAGCTGTGTGAGTCCTTGCTAATGCTTCTGGAAATGAGCTGTTGTGTTTTTAATTATGAGATAAATCCATGTATAGTATAAAATTGAATGTTTGGAATGTATTTCACATATACTTTTTGTAATAGGATGAATTGACATTCAAGGAAAACAAAGTAGTGATTGTGAATTATCACATAAATACTTAATTTATTATTTAGTCCCAATCTCTAGGAGTTGTGGGAAGTAGCGCTGTAGCTGCCCTTTTAATATTATGTATTCAATTGCAGTGCTGGATGTCTAAAAGCATTATTTATTCAATCATTCACAGTTATAAAAACTGATTGTAGCCAGGAATGAGAGAAAATGGATAAATAATAAAATGAACAGGTGCAGTCTATTGGAAATCAGTGAAGAGAAAACACTATTTTTTTTATTCTGCAAACGTTTGGTACTTTGTGTTAGTGAAACTTAATAGCATGAACTTTAAGGTAATGAGATCCAGGTGTTAATTTAAGATTGTGTGTGTGTGTGTGAAGATAATACTACTTTAATTATTGTTTTATTTATCTAGTTAATTAATCACCCAGGGCAGCATGGCAGCATAGTGGCTAGCACATTTCACTCACAGAAAGAAGCTCCTGGGTTTAAGTCCTGGGCTTGGCAAGGGGGTTTCTATGTGGGCTTTGCATAAACTCCATGTGCTTGCATGGGTTTCCTCCCACAGTCCAAAGACATTTACATTAGGCTAACTGGCTGTTCGATATTGCCCCTAGGTGTGAGTGTCAGTGGTTTTGTGTGTGTACTGGCCCTGGAATGGACTGGCGAGCTTTTCAAGGTGTACCATGCCATTTCCCCAAGTCATCAGAGATGGGCTCCAGCATCCTAGAACCCTAGTAGGATTACTGGTTTGGCAAAAGAATGAATGACTAAATTATACACAAATCAGAGAGCTAAAATGACTAACAGGGATTATTCAAGATATCTTCTCATTCCTGATTGGTGAAAAGCTATCAAATAATTATTGGTGTTCTGCTACAAGCCAAATTATTGCATCATTATCATTGGACAAGATCACGGATACAAGCAGCTGAAATGAGCTTCCCTCGCAGGGTTGGCAGGGCTCTTCCTTAGAGATAAGGTGAGAAGTTCTGTCATCTGGGAGGAGCTCGGAGTAGAACCGCTGCTCCTCCGCGTTGAGAGGAGCCAGTTGAGGTGGCTCAGGGATATGATTAGAACGCCTCCCGAACCCCGTGGTCGACCCAGAACACGCTTAAGGGACTATGTCTCTTAGCTGGTCTGAGAACGTCTTATCGTTTATTGTTGTGGCTGATAAGTGTATCTTGCATAATGTTGTAATGGAAGGGCAGCCATACATGAGAGTATATCAAATTACACTACGACTGATCACATATAAAGTAACCTATCAAAATAGGTTTCATTTTCTTCTCACATGCAAAATTTCGCTGCACATGGAAAATAATTGACCTTGATTTTAGGAGAAGAAAGAACTTTCTGTTGATTAAATATGGATTCGGTGTGCAGGGTTGCCAGTATCCTGGATTTGATCTTGAGCTTGGAACCTTTGCTCCTGCAGTCAGGAAACATTGTGTGTGTCTGTACGTGTACGTGTACTCTTCCCTGTGATGTACTTGAGTCGTATCCAAACTGTATTCCACCTCGCTTCCAGTGTTCCCAGGACAGGCTCCAAGATGCAAATGAAATTACTGAAGATGAATGATTGACTTGTAAATTAAGGAATAAGTGTAACTCAATAGACTTGGGCCAGACCAAAGAGCAGCTTTGCTTTTGAATAAAACTGGAGATCCACATGTGGAATTCAACAAAACAAAACAGTAGTGGAAACTTATAACAAAGAAGTGTGAGGAAGGGATTCTATTAGATAGCAGGATGAGTTTCTATTGTAGTCTTTCTCCTAGTTATTGCGCAGCTCTTCCTGAGTCCTTATCATGTTCATATTCTTATTGTTAAGGTGAAAAAGTACTACTGGCCTTTCCCAATTGCTTCAAGCCCTTGCCAGACCTAAGTCACCAACCAGACACAGCACAGTACCATCAAGCATGCCTCAGTAATATTCAGATTTAATCTTTTACTCACAGCAGGAGAAGACGGTTCAGTTGCTTGCCAGTATAGCCTTAAAAGTGACAGAGCATATAGGTTTCAGTGGACACTTTTTAAACCTAAATGTCTTTTAGTCTTTCTCAGTGATTCATCTTTCACTCCTAAATAACACCTGGAGTTTCATAAAGTTACAGCTCATTAGTCAGACTCTGAAGCACTTACTCAGCTATACCCATCCTGCAGTACAGTAAGAATCCCACTGCACAACTGAAAGAGAGAAACAATACAGCCGTTTTATTCACAAGAATCCCAGGACTTTATCACATGGATCAGTGATGTAACATGTACTCAATCAGTAAAGCTTTGCCAAACCAAGCCTCAGACACACATATTACTTCATTATATTATATAATCTATCAAATTTTGAATAAGAAAGCATCATGGTTTTTTTTTTCATTAAAAATAAGATTTTATTTTCTTGTATTATCTACTCGGACACATTGTAAAGATTGTGCGGTGAGATGAGAGTTGCTGGCACAGAATTTATGGTTCATATGGGAGTTTGGACTGTATGTGCGTCCCAGACTAACACTATGGGGCCCAGTGTTGGAATGCAGATGTGAGTGAGACATTAGCCATGGCTGCACTGCCAGCCCAATCTGCTTGCGCCCCTGCTATAAGCAGCTGCAATTATGATGTTATCTACAGTAACAGCTTCCCGCTGCTGGAAAAACATCTCCCGTCGGGCTGTTTAGGTTCCATAAAGAAAGTAAGCGGCCTGCTGCAAGCTATTTTTATAGCTGAGGTAGTGGTGACTTATCTTGGGAAAGTACTAGGGCATGGTGGAAATTATAGTTAACTGAATCAGGCATTGTGAAGTTTGCAAGGCTGCACCCTATCTGTACAAAAGCACAGTAATTGCTTCGTTCTGTCTCGCCCTGCTGTAATGTGTTTCCCTCCATGTTGCTAAGCCAAGTTCATGTTTGTTTCTGACATTTCACTATTGATTAGTGTACATTTATTCGATTTTAATAACTTTTTAATATGCCTTCGATGATCACATGTTGCAAATAATTCCATAATAACTACATACATACCATACAACCAGTAGTACAGTGTTAGCTCCTGATAAAAGATAGATAACGGAAGCATGCCTAAAATTGTTTTCAACTTTACACAAAATTAGTTTTATCAGACGTTGAGATGTTGGATGAAACTTTGTCTTTTTTCCTGTAAGTCCTGAAGAAGGAATGTTTTTGAAGTGTCTCTTGTAATGATGAAAATTCCAGGTGATCTGTTTTGCTTTTGTTAATGCTTTTTATGCTAATGGTTTAGAACTGATTTGAATTTTAGTGCTGTGTGTTTATTATTTCTCAATTTCCCATTAGAGCAAGTTTATAACTGTGGTTCTTATCAACACTCAAGATTTAGCAGTCTTTTGTAATATTGGACATGCTGTTTATAATTAAATTTTGTTTTAATTCTATCTGTACTGGTCACAATAAATAAAAATTCAATTGTAATGCAGTGGATATAAATGGACCCACATTTGTATGCAGTGCAGTTATATATGTAATATACCATCCATGTTTCATTGACCTTCGATTCTTTATTTAACATGAAACGAAGATTCCTACAAGCTTCTGATAATTGAGTATTTTTAGTTTCCTTAAAGAGTGTTGTCTGATAGGGAAATAATCAGTTGTATGATGCCCTCTATGGGAACTTTAAGAATCCTCTAAGAGAACAAGGGTTACATCTGAAGAAGGATGTAGGTTTATCTTTTAAGTTTAAAGGTGCATAGCTATTTGCTATTAGCTATTATACCCGTGCAATATTCAATTATAGTGCAGCCCGCACTATAGTTTGTAATTATAGTGATTATAATTTTAATTTCCTGCGTTCCAAAGAGCCCAGGATTAGCTTAGAATTAACTGTAGATAAAAGGCTACTGAGGGTGAATTCTATAAAAGTAATGATGATAATAATAAGCAGAAGAAGAAGAAGAAAAAGAAGATGAAGAAGAAGAAGAAGAAGAAGAAAAAGAACAACAACAACAACAACAATAATAATAATAATAATAATAATAATAATAATAATAATAATAACAATAATAATAATAATAATAATAACCACCATACAGTTTCTGCTTTATTATTTTTGTTTGCTATGTTGTCTCTCACAGAATGTGAAAGGCTCCCTTCCCATTCCGCACCCATGATGCACTGCTCTACTTTTGTGGTTTCTGTTGAAATGTAGGCTTTTACCTGAGAGAGTGGCAATCCCCCTGTACAACCTGTCTGGAAAGGGACGCACTAACTTTGCCACACACGAGGTGACCTCCGAGCCCAGTGTAGCCAATAAAAGCTGCTTTAAAACCCAGCAGTTTTCATCTACACTGTGGCTCCTTGTGTTTAAACGGTGCGTAAAATGCGCCTCTGTGGCTGTGCATGAAAGTAGACGTTTCTAAGGGAGCTTCTGAAAGAGGTCGAGTGCTAGGAATGGGATCCGCAATTTGGGCAGCGTGTGCGATTGGTTGATAAGAGCAGTGACGTCACGACCCCGTTTATCTTAGCGAGCGCTCTAGTCTGGTGACGGGTCGCGAGTGGAAGCAGGAGAGAGATGGAGCGCGGCGCGTGTGGAGCCACGGCGTGGCGGCGCGCCGCACAGGAACCCAAGTTTGGATAACTTGCTTTTGAAAGACAACTTTCCGCACACACCATGGGGGACGGGTTACCGTCCATGAACTATACCAACGACACCAGACAGGGGCATGTGGATCTTAACAGTCCGGACAGCGGCTTCTCGGAGCAGTGGGTCGTAGCTATGGGGATGGTCATGGCTCTGATTGTGGTCATCACCGTAGTGGGGAATATACTGGTCATTGTGGCTATAGCGCGGAATCAGAGGTTGCAGACGCTTACCAATGTGTTTATTGTTTCTCTGGCGTGCGCCGATCTAATCATGGGCTTGCTGGTGGTGCCGTTTGGCGCAACGCTGGAGCTCCGGGGCGCATGGCTTTATGGCTCGTACTTCTGCGAGCTGTGGATCTCCGTGGACGTCCTCTGTGTCACGGCCAGCATCGAGACGCTCTGTGTGATCGCCATCGACAGGTACATTGCCATTACGTGGCCGTTTCGTTACCAAAGCCTTCTGACCAAGTCGAGAGCCAAAGGGGTCGTGTGCGCCGTGTGGGCCGTGTCGGCTCTCGTCTCGTTTCCTCCGATCCTGCTCCACTGGTCGCGCGACAAGGACGAGACGGAGTGCTACGACGATCCGGAGTGCTGCGACTTCATCACTAACCAGGCTTACGCGGTCTCCTCTTCTGTCATATCCTTCTACATTCCTCTGCTGGTCATGGTGTTCGTTTACGCCCGCGTGTACCGGGAAGCCAAAAAGCAGCTCCGGAAAATAGATAAGTGCGAAGGGAGGTTTTATAATAACCACGGCGTCTCAGCGTGCAAGGTGAACCGGAAGCGACCGTCCGGGATCGTGGCCATAAAGGAGCAGAAGGCGCTTAAGACGCTCGGCATCATCATGGGAACCTTCACCCTGTGCTGGCTGCCCTTCTTCCTGGTTAATGTTGTGCGCGGGTTCTGTGCCGACGCTGTGGACAAGGAGCTCTTCGTTTTTTTTAACTGGCTCGGTTACGCCAACTCGGCGTTCAACCCACTCATCTACTGTCGCAGCCCGGACTTCCGGAGGGCTTTCCGCAGGCTGCTCATGCCGTGTTGGCCGATGCGCGCTGATCACGGACTGACCATGAGCTCGTGCGAGCTGTCGCGCTGCGCAGTGGAGAGTCGCGCGCTCGCACCATGGACCGACTGCAACGGCACCCGGGACAGCAACTGCAGCCTGGACCGCAGCAGCAGAGTTTCCCACACCGAGTCTCAGCTATGACCTTTCAGTCTGGATTTATTGCCAAATGCACTGTCTATTCTAGGTGTGAAAAGGTTATTTGCGGTCATCACTGACCTATAAATAAAACAAAAAACGAAATACATCAAAAAATTCGAAAAAAATTTTTCATTAAAAAAACAAACAAACAAACACAAAAAAAAATAAAAGAAAACAACGGGCCTCTTTGAACAACTAGATTTGCAATGAGAACACACAAACACTCGTTTTGTTTTCAGCATCTACATATGAACATTTCTAAAATAATAAAATGTTAGAGAAATAAACGCACTTCCATCATTTATAGTGAAATTCTGTAAATCCCCGAAACACACACTCTTATAAACAGCTTTAGTCTGTATTTAAGTTCATCTGGGCACAAATAATCACTGTAAGAGTTCATTCCTAATTGATTCATAAGACAATTAACAGAAACCAGCAAAAAATGCAAATAAATGTCCTAAAACCTCACAAAGATTAATATGAGTTCAACCAGGCACGGATAAACACAGTCACTTCACCCATGTCATTATTAGACTATAAACTGGAAATGAAGAGCCAGGGGATGTTTTCAACATTTGCTCTACATACATGATTGTGAGAGAATAATTGTGCGTTTGTTGTGAGCATTGAAACTTCATGACTTTTTCACCAATCCATCATTTATCATATTGTATATAGGAAGATGTACTACAGATAAGTGCATATTGTACGAAATGGTATTGTTTATATTAAACAGTCATATCATAGTGTACTGTACTAGTACCATGTACAGCTGAGGGAGTTTTCCACACATGAGCATATGAAAGGAACTGTGATACAGTGCTTCGTCATTGCACCTTATATACCGTCCAATGTGAGCTGCTTCTTTTCATGTTGAATATAATATTTAATATTTCAGTGTGCCAGTCTGCCTACTACTGAAATGGGGGCTTAGTGATTTATTTATTGAGTCACTAATAGGTCTGGTCCTGTTTTATTCAGTAGATTTTCCTGCCCAGGTCCATATATCTAGATCTGTCCTTAATGTATGAGCGCCTCATCTAATGTATAAGCTGGTCAAATTTATGAGTGTGCAATAAATTATCCAATTGTAAATTACTCCTTTATCATTTATTTGTTGTTGCTATGAACCAAATACAAGCAATCTTTCCTAATCTTCTGCATTACACTTGTAGATATTTTATTTCCCAGATTAAAAATCAGAAAGGCTAATATTAATCATATGCATTTGAAATGAATGCAGACTCCCACTGAAGCTCCACTTAATGTCCAGTCTATCAAAGTGTATCAATTACGGCATGTCTCGTGAGATAAATGCATCTGAAATGAAGAAGCTATTTTTAGTCTTAACCACATTAAGAGATTCAACTTGTATGCCAATGTTGTTTCATTATATATCCTGATCAGTGGTTTACAAATCATATTATAAATCATTCAAGAAGCATCAGATGAAAAGATGCCTCCTTAAACAAGCCTTCGGACAGTCGTCCTAATTAAATCTCAATGGCTTAAAAAAAAAAAAAACGAACCTTACCAACTTGCATCATGTGAAATTTAACAGGTGCTTCTCAATTAGAAGCAATGCATTCATTTTATGGGTCTGGAAATTATATTCTACATTCGTAAGGACACAGGTGATAATACTAATGGAATTGTGAAGGTTGCTGCAAATACAAGTTCCACTGAAATGAGAAATAATATTGAAATCTAAAACTATGCATCTTCCATTCCCTCCCACAGGCCACTGTTTCATTTACTGCAGAAAGACGAGGTGCGATCAGCTGTAAAGGCCTGCTGTTTTGAAATGGCTTTCAAAGGAACCTTTTTTTCATTTAGGACAACAGCTGTGTATTATTAATCATAATGGAATTGGATGCTTTAAAAATGCATTAGTATTTTCAGCATTCCCGAGACCCGCTGCTCATTTAAAGTCGCTCTAGAAAGGAGTAGCATATGGCTCTGATTTAATACAGCCAGCATCCTCACACTTCTGGCATCATCCCCTCTTATTATTAATAATTTGTTTAGCAGAAACCTTTATCTGGGCTGGTGGTAAGGGAGCCTAACCAAATGGTGCAAAACCGTGCCGTACTTGTGATCTTGAAACCTAGAAGAAGAAATATCACTCTGTTCCATTGACTAAATTTTGACTCTAGGATGCAGTACAGAGGTATTTGGTATGAGCTTATTGGATTTGTATTGACCTGGTATTTAATATTAACAAAAACAATCTATATTTTAGAAAGGATCTAGCATGATCATGTGTAAACATATCATTCAAGATTTAGTTCACATTTGTCGTTGATAATCTTTAATCTTCTGGGGAGGCTTTACACTAGACACTGAAGTGTGACTGTAAGTGTTTGTCCATTCAGCCATCAGAACATTAATGAGAAGGCCTGGGATTCCTCAGCTGTTCAATGGGGTTGAGCTCAGAGCTCTGTGCAGGACACTCAGGTTCTTCCACTCTAACCTGGAAGTTGGACCATGTCCTCATATCCTTTGTTTTGTGTATAGGAGCTTTGTCATGCTTGAACAGGTTGAAGACAAACTGTAATGATACAGCAGACAAAGACTCAGAATCAGAATCAGAATACTTGATATACTTAATAATTGATCCTAGAGGAAATTGTCTGCACGTTGTTGCTCCATACCAATTAAAGAAAAGGAAAAGATAAAGATAAAAGTCTCAATAAGAAAAATTACAAATTACAAATGTCTATATATATATAAACAATATGATAAACAGTAGAATGTAAATGTAGTGCAAAATGCAAAAGTATAACAGTGGGTGTTGTTGCTTTATGGTGGAGTTGTACAGTTTAAGGGCAGGAATGATTTCCTGTGGCGTTCAGTGGTTCATTTAGGTGGTATCAGCCTCTCACTGAACGTGCTCCTGTGACTGATCAGCAGGTTGTGAAGCGGGTGGGAAGTATTGTGCAATATTGACTTTATTTTGAACAAAGACACCCAATACAACTACGTGTGTGTTCATATGTATGTGTGTACATATAAAGATTTTTACAAGCTTACTCTGTTGGCAGGTGACTTTACTTGTTTTAATCTATGAAATAAAAAAATATATATATTAGAAATACTATTTAAACCTCTATTTGTATTATATGGTAACCACTGTGCGCATAATTTAATTGGCTGTTGAGCGGCCGTAACTACAGATCAGTCAAAAAAAAAATTTTTTGGCCCACCAGCATTTGACTAAATATTTAAATAAAGTAAGATTTTCTCTTTTTTATTTTCGTTTTTCTGGCTCAGCTGAGGCTTTGGATACAGGACGGTAGGGGGTGGGGGTGGGAGTGTTACAAAAGTGAACTATATTAAATAACTTATTCTTCTCATCATAACTTGGCCTTCATGCCTTGAACTAGCAATCACTCTGCCAATAGATTAAAGCCTCTGTCAGGAATTTCCCTGTACTGATGTCACACTCAGTCAAAAAGTAGTATTTACTGTAATATCATGAAAAGAAAAAACATTTGACTGAATTTACGATTTTATTTATTTTTTGCACTAATTTAAATGGACATCTATTAAAAGCCTCTTGCTTAATAACCCTAAATTTGTTTGGACACAGACCTTGACAAACCTGGAAACAAGGTCTACACTCATTTTAATTCCACCTGCTTGTTTTAATAAACACATGGTTTACAGGACACTCCTGTATTTTTTCCTAACTCCTGCTGACAGAAGCCTACAGGCGTTATTTATCTATCTGAGGAGGCGGTGATGGGATATAGAATATGTTCCTGCATATCTGCCTTACATCTAAACATTACTGAGTTGCTAAGATTCTTATTAGCCGGCATGAGCACTGTACTGTAGTATAATGACACATAAAGACGATATACACATTACTGAAAGCATAAACATTAAAAGAGTTTTCATTAGACACCATTAACTAACAGAAAATTTGCAGTATTTTGATTAAGGAAAAGTATTATATGACTTACGTAAACTGTCTGTTTGCTGCGTGTCTTTCTTTTTATAGCTATTTCATTAAAAGCGTTTGATATGCACAGGGTATTAGTAATGGCCAGTGACACTATTGCCAAGATAACCCTGATGGAGAAAGACATTAAATGTGGCTTATGAAGTCTCCTAAGGTCCTCTAGCTTTATGAGTTTCATAGTGCCTTATCAGGATGATCTAAAAATAGCCTGGCAGCTGGGTTTATGCAATGTCCCACTGGCACCATCAGCAGGGACAGGATCTCTTAACCTGGCATATTTCACATCTACCAGGCATGAAAATATCACAGAATTGAGCTGCATTTCAAACCTTCTTCCCTCACAGCTGCCCTGACAGCATCGACTTATGGGAAGAAAGAGAGGCTGTCGGATCAATGACTTTTCAGTAGAAGCTAACATTGGTTTTTGAATTGAATGAGAAAAGTCCTCACTAATAATAATAATAATAATAGTAGGAAGAAAAATAATAAAAATTAAACAACTCTGTGAGTGGTACAGTGGTGCGGTGGGTAGCAGGTCTGCCTCACAGCAAGAGCGTCCTGTGTTCAGTTCCTGGGCTCGGAGCATTTCTCTGTGTTTGTATGGGTTTCCTCCCACAGTCCAAAAACATGCACGATAGGCTAATTGGCTGCTCCAATTTGCCCCTGGGTGTGAGTGTGAATGATTGTATGTGTGTTGGCCCTGCGAAGCCCTGGCGAGCTGTTCAGGGTGTACCCTGCTCTCGCCCAGAGTCGGCTGAGATAGGCACCAGCCTCCCCGTGACCCTTACAATTAAGCAGCTTAGAAAATTAATGAATTAATGAATATGTATTTCTGTATTTGTATAAGACACATCTATTGAATGAGCTTTTTGAAGGCAGATGTAAAACAGTTGTTGTTACCTGTTCGAGCATCTTCAGCTTTCTTTATTTCTTTTTTTTGTTCTTTTTCCTTTTCTTATGAATCGGTTTGCAAACAATATGGTTGCTAATATAACTCTGTTGGTAGTTTTTTTTTCGAATGACAGAAGTGTGATAGTATCTGTTTTACATACAATCTGCCTTGTGTGCACAGAATGTTTTTTTTTTTTTTTTTGGCTGTTATCACACAGGAAACATGCCACTAAACTGAGTGAGATAAGAGAGAGGGACCACCACACATTCAGTGTCCTGATGAAGTTTTGTTGGAACATCAGCACCTGGCAGAGTGACAGAAAATTCCAGTTGTATCAAAAGAACACACTGTTGGGTCCTTGAGCGATTCAGTGAGCAAAAGAACAGTGGTGCAGTACCGCACCCTGCAGCTGGGATTCCACTACAAGGGTCATCTATCTGACAATGTCATTTGGGGCATCACCACAAAATTACATCAGTCCAGAATATTGCATATTCTAATGAAAAAAAAACAGAGGGAACATTTTAACCAATTCAGAGAAATACTGAACCACTTTAAATCATCATCATCTTAACAGAAAATCAAGTCTGGCATGGTGGTGTAGTGGTTAGCACGTCTACCTCACAGCAGGAAGGTCCTGGCTTCAAGTCATGGGTTTACAGACTAGAGTTTGCATGTTCTCCCCATGCTTGTGTAGGTTTCCTCCAAGTACCACAGTTCCCTTCCACAGTCAAAAGACATGTACGTTGGGCTAAATGGTTATTCAGAATTGCCCCTAGGAGTGAGAGTTTAGAGTGTGAATTGCTGTGTGTGTGTTGTCCCTGCAATGGCTTGCCAAGCTGTTTAGGATGCATGCGGCCTACAACCAGATCAGCTGAGAGAGGCTACAGTCTTCCTGCCACCTTAGCAGGATTAAGCAGTTTGGCAAATGAATGAGTAAAGTTTGGCGAAAATCAGCTGTAAATGTTCATGTGGAAATGGACATTTTTCATCTGCTGCTGAACCATGCTGTTGTTATTATTGCACTTTCTATGTTATATATATATATATATATATATATATATATATAATAACTTTTTAAACTTGATGGCAATATGAAGATGCTCAACTGATATCTCATTGTTTTTATAACCATGTTATAAAACAATGATAAATAAATATTGAATTGAAATGAATGCAAAGCACACATTTATTTGGCCTACATTTTCATATTCATGGTATAATATTTAAGTGACAGCTACTGATTAAGGAATGTATATATAGCAAAAATAAAAAGTACCACAAGAGTAATTTTCAAATTGCTGTATTTCAGAATGAGCTTTTGCTACGCAGGACTTATTTCATGGTGATGCACCATGCAGTTTTTTCTTTTTTTTTTTAATACACTGCTATAAGTGAAGCTGGCTTGTACAAGACAAGTTTAGAAACAAAAAGCAGTGTAAAATCAATTGGGTCACACGATGTATTTTAATACTGCATGAAGGTGAAGCTTACAGCATGACTCAGTAAACCCTCTTAATTATGCATCACCTAATTCTTTGCTTTGTATTTTACTAAAGAATAATTGCAGCTCCAAATTATTTTTGTGTCACTGCTGTCATCTTCATGTGTTTATGCCACCATGATGCTGTAATGTTTTAATTTCCCCAATAATAAACTGTTATCTCCTCTTTTTATGCACATACACTGGATATAACCTTATAATTTTGATCAGGAAATGCCATACTTTCCCTCAGTCTCTACACAGAGCTGCTGATAAGATTGAACAGAGATTGTGGAAGCAAGACTCTTGGGAAGAAACTCCATCTCTCTATCTTATGTAGTTCAGCTATATTTAAACACTCCCGGTATAAACACACTGACCTGCATAATTGAATACTTGCTTGTGCTTGCCCTGATGATGCAGGTTGCGTAAAAAGGCTCTTATGGTTCACATCAGAAACAAATAATATCCAACACTGTATTTATACAATTTTGATCATTGTTAAAAAGAATAACTTAAATGTAAAAGAACTGTTCAGGGGGTCGGTTTCAATTTGTTTAATGCCTGGCACCATATTTACAAGAAAGAAATCCAGATTTATATCTTTAAAAACAATTTACCATTTACATCACATCATATCTACAAGTATGAATAATCACAGTCTGACTACGTTAATCGAGTGGAGCACAGGTGACAGATCAGCAAGAGATTTAACAGTATTTTTCCACTTCATCATTTTTGACCATTTACACACACACACACACACACACACTTAAAAGGTGATTCTTGTCATTTCATACTGAAGAAAATTTAACAGGGAGATTTAATAAATTATTAAACGGACAATTAAACAATTACACAGTGTATATTTTGTAGTTTGGGCTCCAGAGCGAATTTCTCTGTTCACATTGCACAACAGTTTCCTCTTTCACTGGGGTGTCGAGGATGATGGAGTGTCAAGAGGAAAGGTGAAGATCCCAGCACTGGCTTCAAATTGTATTGTGATACATAGTCATTAATCCCTCTTTGCAGTTCAGGGGTCAAAGGTTTACAATTCATAGGTGTTGGCTTGACACCTGCAGGGGGCTGGTAAGTGAAGGCATGGTCCCTGTACAAATTGCCACATCTCACCTAATCCTTCATTATTTACTTTGTATAAACTTAAGAATCAAGACAATAGAAGTCCATGAGCAGCAGCTAATGGTGCATTTCATTCTAATTCTTAAATACACAGCGCAGAGATCTCTAGGCCAGCAACTCCCCAGGCAGACCGAATACAGCTTTTAGAAAGGATACAGTCTGGCTTCAATCCACCGAAGGAATTCACTGTCACATATTCATTCTTTTTAGGGCCTTAAATGGGACAGCTGCTGTGGGGCTCACAGCTCGAAAATGTTTTTGGGAACACAGCGAAAGAAACAACAGAATTGCACTTATTTCCTAAATATAATATTGTTCACTTGCCTTCTTCACTCTTCCCTCCATATCACTTCGCTAATTAAGCCTTCCAACAGTTTTACACAAACACACAAACTAAGGGAGCAGAGAGAGAAGGGGGGGGGCACACACACAGAGAGACAAGCAGAGAGTGGGGGGAGAGAAAGGGAGAGAGACAGACAGACAGAGAGCAACTCCTCTGTCAGGAGGAATTTGACTCCTGGATTCTCCACAAACCCTGGTCCTTCAGAGCACCTGAACGCTTGTAAACGTCCCCATTTGTGATGTCCTGAAGCAACTCAGCTGAGACCACTACTGTAATTTTCTCCTGACAGTGGGTTCAACTGGTCGATGTTGCTGAATCAGTCTCTTGATCTCTGAACCCAGAGTCTGGGTTCACACTTCACTTCACTTGAGAGAGAGAGGGGGTTGAGAGGGATGGGCGGGGGAGTGAGAGGGAGAGAGAGACAGACAGGTAGAGAGGGGGAGTGAGAGGGAGAGAGACAGACAGACTGACAGAGAGAGAGAGACAGACAGGTAGAGACGGGGAGTGAGAGGGAGAGAGACAGACAGACTGAGAGAGAGAGAGAAAGAGAGAGAGAGAGAGAGAGAGAGAGAGAGAGAGAGAGAGAGAGAGAGAGAGAGAGAGAGA
>JAOUQZ010000051.1:13602285-13613332 GCA_028564935.1 Neosilurus hyrtlii
AGAGAGAGAGAGAGAGAGAGAGAGAGAGAGAGAGAGAGAGAGAGAGAGAGAGAGAGAGAGAGAGAGAGAAGAAATGTGAAAATATGAATGCTGACAGTTTTTTCCTCCCAACAAATGGCAGGTATTGAATTCCTCTCAGTAGGCAGGACAGAAACAGAACATTGATTTAATAAGAACTTAATTTAGACCAGGAAAAAAGCTTGCTTATTAAAGGCCAATGCTAATTATATCCAATTATCCCCAATGTAGTTAAGATTAATCTGCTTTTGTGCTGCACCAAGATGTCTAATATTGGAAAAAGTGCATGCAGTGTAATATCTGGCCTGTTTTTAAGTGCTTCACTCAGCCTACAGAGAGAAAATGGCATCTGGCTGAAAGAAAACCTTATGGCAAAAAAAGTCTCCTTTCTCAAGTCACCACATGGGAGTGTGCATTAGTGTCTGCACTTTACACACATTCAGTAATTGGCACATAAGCATAAGGGCCCAGAAAAAGAAGCAGTGGCCTTTATGCAGCAAGATAATGATGTGGAGCAGGTCTGAAGACGTCCTCTGTTTCCAAAATTCATCATTACTGCTGAAGCCTCTTTTTCCTCAATTATTATAGCTCCAGTCTTTATAGGAAAGTGGAAATACCTGCATGACGTACATTACTTCATTCATTATGCAGGATTTATATGTCTACAAAAATAACTGGGTTGAAGTGTGCAATTTTTTTTATGAACTTTGGAGAGCAATCACAGTAGTTACATTCGTTGGAGCAGCTCACACTGGTCAGATGAGTGATGATGGCCGGACAGTTTGACAGCAGGCAAAAGGAATTGCCCAAAATCCTCCAGGAGGTCGTTCTCTTTATGCCTTTCTCCTTTCTCAGCATGTCACACAGAATGTGGGAGTCTATCTGCATGTGCCTTTAATTTTTTCCTGCCATCCTCCTGGGTTCTCCACAAACCCTGGTCCTTCAGAGCACCTGAACGATTGTAAACGTCCCCATTTGTGATGTCCTTTAGCGACTCAGCTGAGACCACTACTGTCATTTTCTCCTGACAGCAGGTTCAACTGGTCGCTGTTGCTGAATCAGTCTCTCGATCTCTGAACCCAGGGTCTGGAGATTCTCCTGTAGAGGAAAATGTCACATTGCTGTGAGAAAGTATGATTTCAACCCGGGATTGCAGAAAGAGAAAGAGAAAGAGAAAAGTAATAGAGTTAAAAAAAAAAAAGAAAGGCAATTAAAGGATTATATCAAAGTAAGCCTGTTGCTACTTTATTCTGATGCCAGTTATTCACTCTACATCAGTGGTCTTCCAACCCTGTTCCTGGTGATCTACCTCCCTAACCATGTCCAGCTGACCGTCTAATCACTTAAGGACTTAAGAAACTCTTGACCAGCTACAACAGTTCTGTTAGATTTTGGTTCCCTCCAGTCTCCTCCCACAGTCCAAAACATGCACAGTAGGCTAACTGGCTGCTCTTAATTGCCCCTAGGTGTGAATGGTTGTGTGTGTGTTGGTCCTGCAATGGCCTGGCAAACTATTCAGGGTGTACCCAGCCATCGCCCAATGTTGGCTGAGATAGGCTCCAGCCTTCCTGAGACCCTTGGAGGAGTAAGCGGCTTGTCAAATGAGTGAGTGAGAAAAACCTGAAGGAAGGTGTATCTCCTGGTACTGTGTAGCTGGAAAATCTTGTTCAGAGATTAAATTGTAGCTGAAAGTATAACTGCACAAATTAACTTCTCTGATCAAACTGTTGGGCAACTGGATCAATTTTCACCAGGTGTGGCTCGAAAAATTAATTTTCTAAATGTAACATTTAAAAGTGTGTAATAATATTATCACAGCGAGAGCTTGTTGTATAGGCAGGGCATACTCACGTACAAAACACCTACATTTACCTTTTCACACTTTAACAATAGTAATTATTACCATGTTATTTAAGTGCAAGTACTAGTGAGCACTATGCACACTAGGGTGGTCCTTAAACTTTTGAATTGTAAAGCGGGCACCCCTAAAAGCTTTCCAACGCTGAAAAATGAAATACCTAAAAGGATTTTTCCAATCAAATAATGTTTAAGATATGCTCAAAGGCGCTGAAGTTTCTCTCCTATAAATGCCTGGCATGGTGTGGAAGGCTGCCTGCAAACTTGACAAGTTCCCAAACTACATTTATTTCAGGCACTACTATGCCATTGCCTCAATGGTAAGAATGCAGCTGAATAATGTTGTATTTCTGATCCAATGGAGGTAAAGTAAACATGAGTTCTGTAATCTTAATATGGATGGGATTGTATGGCGCACTCAGCAATGACAAAACGCAAGTAGTGTAGACGGTAGACTAGTACCATATGTAGAGAAGTGCAGAATACTTTTTCTTTATTATCTGTAATATTATGGTAATTAATCTGTAACATTATGGTAGTTAATGCTTAGATATCAGTAATACATAATTTCAACAGCGTTGAGCAAACCTTAAATTTCATTCAAAATAAAAAATATTTTACTACAAGTGTCTTTACATTGAATGTAACCAATTTAATGGGTGCCCGTCAATTTTACTCAAACTCACATTTTTTATTTTTTTTTTACCACCAATAAGGACCACCGTAATGCACACATTCCAGCAGAAAGCACTGAACCGTTGTCATGTCTACTTCAGATTATTTTCGGACTGCACGAGTGGATCATAAACTTTGGATAGACGGTGCATGAGAATGCCTTTTTGAGGACTCCAATTGCAACTAAGGATGTACTGCCCCCAGTAAACAGCCCCTTAATCCATCTTGACCTTATTGCTGATTCATTTTAATGTACAGCAAATCATGAATCTTAGTCTCCACAGGGTTGTATATGTCTCTGACAAGGAGCTTTCCCTCTCTGCTGCTGGTTTAATCTGAGGTTCACGCCCACAGCAATTCATTCATTGTGGGAATGTACTCACTATGCATCATTAGTCAATCACTGCTCAATGTGCTTTGTTTATGATAACTATCGCCTTCCCAGTCACATAAAATTCAGAGATTACATCAGCAAATACCAAAAGGCAGCTGAACGATATCAGTTCTCCAAGCAAGCCATGTATAGGCAATGCACCACATACTGAGACATAACAGTGGGCAGCACAACATGGATTGTGAGAACCAAACAGATGAGAAACAAGTAGTTCTTTGGCTTCCATTTAGAGTGTGAGCATTGATTAAGGTGGACTGCGTTACCTTCAGTGTGATGTTCTTGAGCAGTGTGTCCTCTAGCACTGCCTGGAGCTTCCTGTTGATCTCCAGCGAGAGGTCAAGAGTGAGGCCACTGTCAGCAGGGTGTGATGTGTACAAAGAAGCCATGATGCCCCCTCTCTTACTCAGATGGGCTTTGTTAAAATCGGACGCCTCAGACGAGAGTGCTCCAGACTCCTCTCGCAGCACATAGCTCTGGATAATTCTGCAGGATACATTATGGCAGATAACATCACCACCATTGTTCAGTTACAGCATCAGAGCATATACATAAAACATACATAAACATTGATTCACAGACAGGGATACATTATAAAATGTAATGGTGTCAAACATCTCAGAGGGAGGAGGCTAAGCTAAAGCCACTAATGATCCAGGACACAGCAGAAGTCACAGAGCATTAATCATCAGATCATTTTATCTCGTCTCATTCTCTTTAGGACACAAAGCTACAATAAACTGCAAGTAATCCAAGAATGCACAAAAAAAAAAAGCAATCAGTTTTTAAAATTGGAGCGCTCCGCCAAACCCACTATCATGATTAAACCCATAGAGCAAGAGTGGCTTGCTAAGAGTGCAGTTATAGCAGGAAGCCTTGTTTTCTATTACACAAAGCCATAAGCCAATATATGATAAAAATAAACGCAAAGAAAATGAAAATTCCTACTGAGGCTGTTTGCTTTTGTTAGACAGACCGCACAGGTGAGAACTCCAAAAATAACCACTGAATCTTCTGAGTGCATTTTAATAAAAGAAGAAAATCTTCAGATTGAATTACAGTATACTCTAAAAAATTCAAGTCATAAAAGCTTAATTCATTTTTAAGTGGCTCAATTTAAAAGTGAATAGCGGGAAGTAATGTGCTGACGGAAATCTGAAATCATTGTTACTGCCATTATTGTTGACTTTTTAATATGTAGCAAATGACGATGAAGCAAAGCATCTCTCCTATTTCTCCCTATTCTGAACCTTTTTTAACCACAATGACGCACGGCCCACATAGTGGCCAATTCAATTTTAATGCTTTATTCAGACCATGTCTCAAGACAAGGACATTAGAGGGCATACGTGTACAGGGTGAATTCCCCAAGAGGTGCTGCATCGACAGTGTTTGTACTTAAAACAGATTAAAGAGATAATCAGATACGACATTGTTTTAAATAACCACACTGTCTAAAACAGAGAGGGAAGGGACTAACATTTCATACTGCCTAGCACATGCTAAATATTGGGAAAGTGCTGACATGTAGGAAGTGCGAAAAAACTACAATACATCAATCAATCATGCAGCGAATCAATACTTCATTCATTCTTTACTACAAGAACATGGGCTTACCTTAAACTTATTTTGGGTCCATTTGGACCCAATTCCCACCATGGAAGTATTTAACATATCACAACATGCAAATGAGGAGAGAAGTTCAGTTGAGTAATGATGGGGTTATCATCCTCTTCATTATTATATGAAATCCGGTTCCACAGCTTTCTGCTGGTTGTTCAGAACCAGAACCGATATGTCCTGAAATTATTTCACTCGCTGTTACTATATTAAGCCGGGGCAGGATCGCATTGGCCTGGTTCTCTGCTAAGCAGTAAGAGCAGCAGGGGGAAGCAAGGACAGCAGCATGGTATTTGAAAGGACATATGCATTTTAGAAACTCAACCTCAAATACGGTAAACCAATAACACAATATTTATATACATGCCAGTGAAAATATCCATGCACTAATCAAGTTCTTTTAATTGAGAAAAACAAACATAAAAGCCTCTATAAGGAGAATGAGCTTTCATTTATATAAAGATTGACACTAATTCTACCCATTCTTCTCACCTTGCATATTTACAGTTTAATTTAAATGAAAGCATCCGCAAAATTAACTATAATACAGAACATTACAAAGACACTCACTCATCACTCATCGGCTGAGCCGCTTAATCCAATTAGGGTTGCGTCTATCTCAGTCAACACTGGGCAAAGGAGGGGTACATCCTGAAGAGCTTACTAGACCATCGCAGGGCAAGGCACACACACAACCAATTTGGAATTTACCCTAATTTACGTGTTCAGTAAAAAGACATGCACAACTCCACACAGAAACACCCGAGCATGTGACTCGAACCCAAAACTCTTGCTGTGACAACTAGTGCTAACCACTATGCCACTGTGCTGCCCTGTAACAGACAAAGTCACCATGAAATAACTTTATGAACTAAGTGCCTGCTCTTTAAGAGCGTCATTCAAGTCTTTTTAGCACTGACACATGAAAATCCAGACAGTGCTGGCTGTAGGGCATTAAACCTAATAATTCAAAATAGAGAAATGAAAAGCAGGCTGTTGGTAGGCATCTCTAGCGACAAACAATCTATCCATCTTTTATCCCCCATCATCATCTTATATTGTAAAAATGTATGTATGCCCCCCCACCATGTTCTACATTTTCTCAGAATTAAACTCTATGAAAATGGTTGTCTATATTCAGCTAGTCTCTTTATTTATTCACTCATTCTTATCTATATTTCCAAAAAAACAAATGCCGCTTACTAATTTAAACGGAATATCTCCATGACTACATAAACAGAACACGATAATTTATGTGCACATAAACAGAACACTAAACAACACTCTGAAGTGTATAAGCAAAATTTTTCATTTGAAGAAAAAAAAAAAAAGGAACAAAAACATGACACAGCGTTTAGTTATAGGAAAATCGCAGCAAACCACAGCGATTTGCTTATGATAACAATCTTTTATTTATCAAAGAACGACATATCATACTTAGTTTTTATCCAATTATAGCTACATTTAATGTTGTGGAATGTCCACAAAAACAAACTCATTCCTTTTTTCACTTGTCACAGCAGCTAAAAATACCCATTCGCCCACCAGTCTCTCTGTTTTCTCACTCTTGATGTTGACAAGAATGGGGAAAAAAATGTAGCTCTTCATGTTACTGAGAAACCGCATTTCACAAACAAAATAAGCATTGGTGCTCTCAGTGAACGCTAAATGATCAGCTCACAAAATTGCCTACAGTGCCTATGAGGCATGTTTACAGCACTCATGACTTCTTACTGTGCTAAAAAGACAATTAAATGGAATCATGCGGTTGCGATAAACAGGCAAATTAAAATGTACAGTGTAATCAGGGGATTCATTATAGCCCATGGCCAGGCGTTTTGTGCATGTTTCACTGTGGACTGAAAAAACGTGAGGACTGTGTGATATTTATACACACATCCACTGTTAATTCTTATAACTATAACTATTATTCCTGAAATACATCACCTAGTATCTAAGAGAGAAGCCAGAATGATTTCTTCTCTACTGCTACAGAAAAGTAAGGCATGAATACAATTTCTCATCAGTAAAAGGCAACAATATCTATAAACTGTAAATCGACTCATGATTTTAATAAGATTTAAAAACACACTGAAATTTGTTTAATGAGGCATCAAGGACTCACAAACAAGCCAACATCTCCCCCGAAGAAATGGAGTACGAGATCCCTGATAGAAAGTCTATAGAAATAAAGGAGGCTGTACAATGTTGGGCACAATCAATCAATCAAGCAACCAGTCAAGCAATAAACCAATCAATCAATCAATTAGCCAGTAAACCAATCAATCAAGCAATCAATCAACCAATAGTGCCAAATTGAAAATATAATAAGCTTTTAATGAAGCTAACAACAAAATCACTGGTCACAAAATATAAAGCTAAATAAATAAATAAACACATACCTTTGTATATTCATTCATTCATTCTCATTTTCTGAGATGCTTAAAGTTGTAGAGCGGCTGGTGCCCATCTCAGCCGATGTGGATGAGGGCAGAGTACACCCTGGACAGCTTGCCAGGCCATCGCAGGGCAGAAACACACTGCCGACAATGCAGCCTACTTCTTTTGAACGTCAGCAACGGTTCTTTTTACATGCTTCTCACCACAAACAGTGAGCGATATGGTCGGCCTTAGATAAACCAGTTCGCTGCGTTGGGGGGACAGCAGTGACAACCTGGTGATAGTGGGGCTTGAACCCCTGACATTCGGATCAGTAATCCAGCACCCTACCACCGGAGCCCCCACCTTATTATATATATATATATATATATATATATATATATATATATATATATATATATATATTTTAATTAAAGAGTGTATTTTAATGCAAAGGTAAAGTCATGAGTAGATTTAAATGTTGTGAAATTAACTGTTTAAAATGAAGATTACGTGTCTTTGTTGTGCAAAATTTTCCAAAATATCTTCTAGCTTGTTTTTTTTCCTCAAACATGTACAGATATAATACAGCATAAAGTTGAGCAAGTCCTGAGGTAAAAGAGAGAGAGAGAGAGAGAGAGAGAAACCCCAAAAGTGCCTGATTTTCAATTTGGGGTTTGGCCCATTTTTTTGCCCATGAGTGCACAAGTCAATAGTAACCGAGTGTATGCAGCGCTCAGCTCCCTTGAGGAACAGAAGCTGGCAAGGGATAAAATGGAAAATAAGTAAGGGACAGGAACAGCTTCTAGGACATTCTGGGATGCTGTTTTGAAACTGGAAGGTGGTTGATTTGTTCCCAACTACAATATTAGATTACATGCTCTCTCACTCACTTTGTCTTTTTCCTGATCTCCTCCACAAGCTGCTTGATGTGATCCTCCAAGAATTCAATTTTCTCATTCTTGCGCGCATGAGCTTTCTGTAGCCGTACAATACGGTCCACCAACACAGCCTTGTCCACCTCGGGAAAGCTGTCCACCACCACCACAGACGAACCTGACTGGTTCTCCGGAGAACGATCTTCCGTACTGCTGCCTCGAGCATTAAGAGAGCCTGAGAGACAGATAAAGAAAGGGAAAGGAACAGGAGAGAATGTCACCTAAAACATACGGGGGGAAGCATGAAAACAAAGTCTCGCCGAATGCACTGAGTGACAGTCACACCATACGGAGAATAACAATCAGCCTCACACAGCAGATGGCAATCACTCACACCAAGAATCTAAGACTATGAAGCTTCAAGAGGTAGAAGAAAAGGCATACAGGCTGACAAGCAAAAAAAGAATGAAAGTTAGAAACAACTCTTATGGGAGCAGAATAACCAACAACTTCTGGACTTTTAACAAAACACTGTATATAATTTACACTTAAATATGAAGGTGTACCTGAGGAACTGGAGCGACTGCCCATACTGCTGCCCTCCCGATCACACCCTCCATTCTCCACCTGCTCCAGCTTCTTGCGTGCTATTACAAAGGAAATGGACAACTCATGAAACAAGCACTTAATCTCCTCATACGCCAATGAGAGATATTGTATTCTCAGAACCTTGTTCCCCGGAGAGCGAGAATAAAGCCTACCATCCGAAGACCCATATCATTACCACAATTTAAATACATTTAACTAAAACGCATCAAGGTAAAAGTTCTAGAGCTTTGAGCTGGAGAAAAAAGTGAATATGCACCAGAAAAAAGGAGCAGAAATAGAGCTGTTTAAAAATACCTTCACATTCCCAACATGTCCTCTATAGGAACAAATCCCCAGACTCTCTAATGTTCCTCTTTCTTCTCTCTCGTTCTTAGCCAAGTGTGGCGTGAACATGCACTGTGGCCTAACCTGACTTTTTCCTGCAGTCACACCGAGGGTTGAATACATTACACCACAATCTGTCAAATTCTGCAGCATATCCCCTACACCAGCCCCCTGAGAGCTCCAACATGGCTTTATAATTACAAACAGTGCCTCAGGAAGATGAGGACTTCAGAGAAATGCTAATGTTCCATTAAAAAGGCTTCGTATACAATGTGAAATCTATTAACATTCACATATAGCAATGAATGATTTATTTATTTCATGTATTTATTGTTTATTCATTAACCGATGTTCTGCCTTCAGACATTGTCACTCATTTAATTTTATCATGAAAGTGGCCCATTCTGCACCCATGATGCACTGGGCCACTTTCCTGCATTCCTTGGCAATGTATGATTTTACTTGGAGGCTTTTTACTTATGAGGGTTGCAAGCCCCCCTGCAAACCCTGTTCTCTAGAACAAACATGCATTCACACTCACATTCACACCTATGGGCAATTTGAAAAGTCAAGTAACCTAATATATATATTTTGGACTAAAGGAGGAACCTGGGGCACCCAGAAGAAAGCCAGGCAAGAACAGTGCCCCACACAGATACAATTCTGCCAAAAAATGGGGTTCAAACCCAGGACCTTCTGGCTATGAGGTGAGCGTGTTTAACTCTATCCCATCATGCTCCCTTATCACTAAAACAGGCCATTTGTAATGAATAATTTATTGCTAAGACTTTCATCAAGCAAATGTTTATGGCAGCATTAACATATAAACAAGACACGACATGAAGCAAACTGACTAGACAGATTTCAGTCTTTCTTATTATCAGTAATGTACAGCATCACAAGGGATCAAATACACTGTATAGTTGCACGACAAATTTACATTCAGATTTCATTGTTGGAAGTCTTTCTAAAACTCTGGTTATGGATGTTACAGTGGAAAAGCTATTCATTATGTGTAATAATCACTGATTAAAATGCATACATGTATTATCATCTAGCCGTTCACTTTCTTTCCTTGAAAAACTCACTTCAATATTTCTCATCTCTTTTGCATCCTGCTGCAACGCCTCATAAATTTCCTACGTTAGCCTAAATCATACATCTCCATTTTGCAAAGTAGTAAAAACTCTTTGTTGTAATGTAACCTACGCATACATTGGCTACTAGTACGATGTTCATAACATCACCATACATAACACACAGTAGAATATTGCTGACCAGAACTAAACAACGGTGGCACAGCGGTGCCGTGGTTAGCACGTCTGCCTCAAAGCAACAAGGTTCTGGGTTCGAGTTTCCGGGCTTGGGGGTTTCTATGTGGGGTTTGCATGTTCTCCTCGTGCTTGTGTGGGTTTCCTCCGTGTACCCTCCCACAGTCCAAAGACATGAACATTAGGCTAATTGTTCCAAATTGCCCCTAGGTGCAAGTGTGAATGTTTGTTTTGTCCCTGCGATGGTCTAGAGAACTGTTTAGGATGTTACATACCTTTGCCCAGTGCTGGCTGAGATAGGCTCCAGCCTAGTAGGATTAAGCAGTTTAGCAAGGAATGAGTGACTGAAAGAACGAAACAAAAATATAAAGCTTTAGGCACTGCCTAAAGGCAGAGGTCCCAATAGATACTCTACTGAAAAATCTCTACTGATTAGGTTCCAAGGCTGGTGTTATTAGAGAAGCACCTCCCCTTTAAGTAGGAAATTAATAATTATTTCTCCCATGCTTTTTCAGAATTCATTGTGGTGTGAAAGAAGGAAAGGTTAACATTGAGTTTCCTGTTCACTGCATTTCGCTGACTGATTTCTGTGTTTAAATAATAAAAAAAACCCAAATTTTAAATATGTTAATGCAGACTGATATCTCTTCAGTACATATATGGTGTGAATGTCTGCATTCAGCTCAGTTCTTTGAGTCAACTAAAGAAACCTGGTGTGTTTTTTGCACTAACCATGGACGGAAAAAATTGTGACCATCCTTCATATATTTTATGACACCAATCAGCAACAAGTCTGCTATAGTTTGGCATGGAAGGACACGGGACATGTCTATGGGGCTCCGTTCAGGAGCTCTGCTATAAATTAATATTTGATTGAGAAGCTAGGTATATTTGTTTGCCTTCAAATGAAAAATTTCTAACAGATCGTTTCCTTTTAGGTCTTTTGTACAAATATAATTTTCACTATCCTTTTCACTACTAGCTTTGATTTTTACATTTTTTTTACAATGTATTTATTTATTCAT